>CAUYON010084543.1:0-13864 GCA_963573935.1 Arctocebus calabarensis
TAGCAAAGTATCTCAAGAATGGAAGAAAAAGTATCCAATGTACTCAGCCCTACTATGAAGCTAATTTATAGCTGTTGTATGAATGGTATAACCCAACTATAACACAAGAATATAGGAAAAGGGGCAAGGGTAGGGAGGGGAAAGAGGAGGGTGGGAGGGAGGGAGGGTAATTTGGTGGGGCCACACCTATGGTGCATCCTAGAAGGGTACAGGCGAACCTTGCTAAATGCAGAATACAAATGTCTTCATATAATAAGGGAGAAATTGCCAGGAAGGCTATGTTAATCAGTTTGATGAAAATAGTTAAGATTGTATATGAAACCAGCACATTGTACCCCTTGATTACATTATTGTAAACAGCTATGATTTAATGATAAAGATAATAAAAAAAAAAGAAAAGATACCTTTATAAACTGTAGCTAGTGTAAATTGCAGAGCAATTTGAAAAGGTATCAGTCAAGCCATTTAACTCAGGAATTCTCTTTTGAGAAATTTTGTCTTAAAAATACTTGAATAAGTTTTTAAAGATGTATGTTCAAGAATAATCATTGCAGTGTAATTGATAATGTTAAAAATGGGAAAACAGGAGAGTTTCCAACATTAAGAAATTGATTAGGAATATTTTGGGGAAGCTGATCAACAAAACATGTAGCTGTTTGAAATCATAAAGTCATTGCAAGGCATCATGGTCAAGAGCAAAGGCTCTGTAATGAGGCTGCTTGGATTCAAATCCTATTTCCTCCTGCCGACCTAAAGAAAGGAATTGAGGGAAAATTAATATAGTTTATATGGGCCAAGCTTAAGGACGTGTGCCTGGGACATATATCCATGTTGCCTTGGGGACAGCTCCTTTTGACCTCCAAGCAGATTTTTAAAGGCAAAGGGGGACTTTAGTGCCCACTAAAGTTGATTGACAGGAATATCCCCTGGTATCCAGGAATAACATAGGTTAGTAATTGGCTATACCGTTACTTTAAACTGTTGAAAGTGTTGGACACTTTCAGCTACATCAGAGAAACAGGGACAAACAGCTTGAGGAGAAGGAAAGAGAAGTTTATTACTTTGCTGGCAAAGGAGGAAAATGGCAGACAATGGTCTCAAAATCCAAATTCCTGCTCCTGAGCAGAAGTGCAGAGCTTTTAAAGGTTCTGATCCCAATATCTCATTTTGGGGCAATCCCATTTTCAGCTAACAGTCTCATGGCCTCCATCCAGATTCATCCCATCTTTGGCTGACGTGGTCTCAGGACCTCCATCCAGATGATTGCCTGGAGCTATCTCTCCTGTGGCACCAAGAGCAAGAGTTATCCCCTGCCTCTCAAACACTAAAGTTCCCTCAAAATTGGGGAGCCAGGAAATAGTTTTTCTACTTTTTCCAGACCATTCCCTCTGTAACAATACATTGTAAACCAGAGGGTCGAATAATGGTAATATTTTACCACTACTTGGTGACAGTCTGGAGCCCAGGTAGCAAATGCCTTCAGGAGGCAATGATTTAGCCCAAGAGGGAGTGAAATTTGAATGCTATCAGATTTCAATGCCTCTCTGAGACTGATAATTAAAGGGGCCTGGATTCCTCACATAAAAAAGTTTTGTTTTTGTTTTTGTTTTCTTTCTTACTCCTTTCCCTAACTAGGGCCCAGGATAAGCTGTGTGCAGAATGGGACATAGATTTTTAACATAGCCACTGTTCCCTGATTCATTTATCTCATTCTCAATTCCCAGTTGTCCCAAATTCAGCCTATTTTACTCTTTCTCCCTTTCTCATCTCTCAGCTGCTTATAATATAGAATCACTTAGCACCTTCACCATCTTAAGCACCTTCACCATTGTTGACTGCCAGTTTTACACAGAAACTATCCATGTTACTGGGTAATTTGTGACTGGTCATCAATGTGTTGGGAAAATAAAACAAGTATAGAACAGTATGAATATTATGAGTTCGATCTTAAAATGTTTTATTTATAATTTTTTGCATCCAAAAGGGAGGATATATCTTATTTTGTAGTATTTCGTAATTTTTCCTGTAATTTCATATTTCTTGGCCTAACTATTGTCTTAAAGATGAACAGGAGCTAAAGTTAAGTCAGATGTTTAGGCACAGTCTTACGAAAAGAGTTCTGCCACTTCTTTTTTTTTTTTTAATCTGCCACTTCTTAAATGTTGTCACTAAAGCAGACCAGATTTTCCAGCCTATTATAAGGACCTTGCCACAGGCTGTGTAAATTTTCTGGTTAAACCAGTGGCTCTCAAACTGTTGCTTGCCTCCAAATCCCCTGAAGGGATTGCAAAAACACAGGCTCCGGGTTCCAGTTAGAGTTTCTAATTCTGTAGGGTTCTAGAATAGGATCCAAGATTTTGCATTTCTAGTAAGTTCTCAAGTGATAGTCACTTGGCTTCTCTGGGGACCCACACTTAGAGAACCAATAGAAACTGCATGGCATGGCTGACATTCTTGGCCAAATTAGGCAAAAGTTTTCCAAAGTGCAGTGGTCTTTCATTTTGTAGGGAGAACACTACACATGCCAGGAGGAAGGAATCTGTAAATGAAAAATGACAATTATATAATAGACACCCCAGAATATCAAGAAAGCTGGGTTTTATTGCTCAAGCATTCCCAGGCATGTATTGCCAGTCCAGATTTCCAAATCCAGAAAAGTTTAAGCTCAAGCAAACCATAGCTGAGCTTTTCTTTCATTTCTTCTTCCGTTTACACTTTTACTTGACAAGGTTGTGTAGTTTCTTAGTCTTTCTTTCTCTAGAAACCCAATAGTCAAGAAAATATGCACAATTAACTTGAAGAGGGGAGGGAGCTTGGTAAGTTTCCACTGTCTCAGTAAGTTTCCCCTACCAGTACAATGTAGGAGTATGGCTCACTTCCTGGGTGAAGAACTCAACTACAACTCAGACTTTGGACTTTACCTTACAAACACAAATCATGTAACCTAATTATATGTACCCTCATATTAACCCAACATAAGAAAAAAAGAACAGATACATAGAGATGGCATAGCAACTTGCGTACGTATCAATAAGCTCTTTGTGCTGCCATAGTTTCACTCAGAACCTGTTAGTCATAAATTCACTTCTGAGAAAATAAACTCATGGAATTCCAGAAGACTAATTCTTGTGCCAATGCAAGCTCATCTCCACTTGCAGAGTTTTCTACCCTTGAAAGGGAGTGTTCCATGCTAGTATGCATACCTAAAGACAACCTACCTGAGAACATCTCAAACTATAATTGCAATTTTGAGATGTAGCCTCCAATCTTTTTATTTTAAAAACATTGCAAGGGATACATTGACTTAGAAATCCATCCAACTGGATGTAATAGGAAATTCTCTTCCATTCTGAAGTTTCAGGTGTGATTTTCATGTTAGTAGTAGTACAAATTTGCTAAAATCTGCTTGTCAATTTAAGAACACTTCTCTTAATCATTAGTTTTTAAGCAATGCCCTCCTCCAATTTATTTTCCAGACAAATTCTCTATCATCTAACTCAAATTATCAAGGTTCTTCCTATGTATCTTAAAGATTTTTAGCTAGGTCTAAGTAGGAAATACATAGCCTAACTGACCTTTTGAAGAAGAGACCAGTATATTTTAAATAAATACCAACTTATGGCCTTTCAAGTTCCTCTAGGAATAAGCAGTTGCCAAGAAATTGCTATCTTGCTTTCTTTAAAAAAGAAATTTTAATTAGCACATTTCATGTAAATCAATGCTACAAACATTTTTAAAGGAGTTGACTCAGTTAAGTAAATGATAAAAATCCCCACTCCAATTAGTTAATTTACACAGTAAAATCCTTTTCATGAATTGTGCCAGTCCCTGTCAGAGCAAATTATTGTAGGTTCTGATTAATGAGATTTTATTGCATTTCTCTCAAGCCTCTTTATTTCCCTTCTCCTCTGAGAAGGGGACTCTCAGAGGAATTATTTGGGAGTAGGAAAATGAAAGTATGTCTTGGTCTCTGAGAAAGCCTTTTGACAATTTTCCATGACCTAGTAGAGTTCTGACAAGGTAATTGCTCTGCTCTTGGTAGTGATAGAAATTACAGCATAGCCAAATTTCAACTAGCAGGGACATTTCTGCAAGTATGAACCCTGTAGGTCTAACAAAGCCAAAATCAAGCACGATTCAACAAGATAAGGCAGTGATTTCACATAAGTGTAATACTTACCAGCAAGGTGATGCCTTGGATGATCAAACAAGGTTGAAACTCTCAGAACTGCAAAATTTGTAGCTTATCTACAAACTTCTCTCCCCCCTCAAGCACCTTTAATGAGAAACACGAAGCCCAGAGGTATTTTTTAATGACTTGCCTGTCAGTGTTCCTAGAGTTTGTAGTTTGAGAGGTCAAGACCAGACATCAGTTCTCTTGAGTCCCTCTGAGGAGCTGTTTGCACAGCCCCATACTGCTCATAGCTAAGACAAGAAGCCATCTAGATCAGGGTCACGGAACCAATCCAGCTGCTCCCTGATTTTGTACTGCTTGCATGGTCAAAGAATATTTTTTATGCTTTCAAATGATTTGAAAAGTAAAGATATGAGTAATAGTTTGTGACATGGGAATATTATGTGTAATTCAACTTTCAGTGTCCATAAATTACACATTCGCTGGAACACAGCCACACCTTTCTTCTGTGTATTACCTGTGACTGCTTTGCTTTTCAATGGCAGCATTAAATAGTTACAACAGGAATTATATGGCCTGCAAAGTCCAAACTATTTATTCTCTGAACCTTTATAAAAAGTTTGCTGAGGGCGGCGCCTGTGGCTCAAAGGGGTATGGCGCCTGCCCCATATACCAGAGGTGGCGGGTTCAAACCCAGCCCTGGCCAAAAAAAGTTTGCTGAGCTAGATACTGCTTGCCATCTAGTGATTTGGAAAGAAGAATCCTGTGGATTTAATAGCAATGGACCAGATATCCAAACCCAGTACCCATCAGCATACATCAAGTTTTAGGATCCTTCCTTTAGCCTAGAAATCCTAGTGCATCCAAATGTATTAAGAATTCACATCACAAAGATGTGAAACCAACCCAAGTGCCCATAGATACATGAGTGGATTAATAAAATGTACACACCATGGATATTCAGCCATTAAAAAAAAAATGGTTACCTTTTATAACAACCTGGATGGAACTGAAAACCATTCTTTGAAGCAAAGTTTCATAGGAATGGAAAAACAAACACCGCTTATACTCACTATTAAATTGGAACTTATTGATCGTCACTCATGTACACTTCTGTAAAACTCAACAGAAACCAGGTAGGTAGGATGGGTAAATTCCCAGCTAGCGGGTACAATGCCTACTATCATGGTGATAGGCACACTTATAACTTCAACTCAAGCTGCACAAAAGCAATCCAGGTAACCAAAATGTTTATATCCCTAATATTCTTAAATTATTTTTTTCATTGTTTTTATTATTAAATCATAGCTGTGTACATCAGTGCAATCAAGGGGTACAATGTGCTGGTTTCATATACAATCTGAACTATTTTCACCAAACTGATTAATATAGCCTTCATGGCATTTTCTTAGTTTTTGTATGAAGACATTTGTATTCTGCATTTAGTAAGGTTCGCCTGTACTCTTTTAAAATGCACCATAGGTGTGGCCCCACCAATTACTCTCTCTCCACCCCAAACTCTCCCCTCACCCCCTTCCTTGCCCCTTTCCCCATATTTTTCTGCTAGAGTTGGGTTATGGCCTTCATATGAAACCTTTTAATTAGCTTCATAGTAAGGCTGAGTACACTGGATACTTTTTCTTCCATTCTTAAGATATTTTGCTAAGGAGAATATGTTCTCGCTTCCATGTAAACATGAAAGAGGTAAAGTCTCCATCTTTCTTTAAGGCTGCATAATATTCCATGGTATACATGTACCACAATTTATTAATCCATTCGTGGGTCGATGGGCACTTGGGCTTCTTCCACAACTTAGCAATTATGAATCGGGCTGCAATAAACATTCTGGTACCATGTATCTTTATTATAATATGATTTTTGGTCTTCTGGATATATACCTAGTAGAGGAATTATAGAATCGAATGGCAGATCTATTTTTAGATCTCTAAGTATTCTTCAAACATCGTTCCAAAAGGAATGTATTAGTTTGCACTCCCACCAGCAATGTAGAAGTGTTAACTTTTCTCCACATACACACCAGCATCTCTAGTTTTGAAATTTTGTTATGTGAGCTAATCTTACTGGAGTTAGATGATATCTCAAAGTAGTTTTGATTTGCATTTCTGATGATTAAGGATGGTGAGCATTTTTTCATGTGTCTGTAGGCCGTGCACCTGTCTTCTTTAGAGAAGTTTCTCAAGTCCTTTGCCCACCCTGAGATGGGATCACTTGTCCTTTTGTTGCTAATACGTTTGAGATCTCTGGTATATTCTGGTTATTAAATCTTTATCTGAGGCATAACCTCCACATATTTTTCTCCCATTCTGAGGGCTGTCTCTTAGCAGTGCAGAAGCTTTTTAGTTTGATAGGTCCCAGTAGTATATTTTTGATACTGCTTCAATTGCCTGGGCAGTCCTCCTCATAAAAAATTCACCCAGGCCGATTCCTTCAAGAGTTTTCCCTGCACTTTCTTCTAATATTTTTACAGTTTCAGGTCTTAAGTTTAAATCTTTGATCCAGTGAGAGTCTATCTTAGTTAATGGTGAAAGGTGTGGGTCCAGTTTCAGTCTTCTACAGGTCGCCAGCCAGTTCACCCAGCATCATTTGTTAAATAGGGAATCTTTTTCCCACTGAATGTTTTTAATTGGCTTGTCAAAGATCAAATAGCGATAAATAGCTAGGTTCATCTGTCGGTTCTCTATTCTGTTCCATACATCTACCTCTCTGTTTTTGTGCCAGTACCATGCTGTTTGATCACTATCAATTTATAGTAGAGTCTGAGGTCTGGAAGCCTGATTCCTCCTGCTTTGGTTTTATTTCTGTCTTGGCTATTCAAGGTTTTTTATGATTCTATATAAAACGAAGTATTATTTTTTCGAGATCTTTAAAATATGTCAATGGAACTTTAATTGGGATTGCATTAAAATTGTATATTGCTTTGGGTAGTATAGACATTTTGACTATGTTGATTCTTCCCAGCCATGAGCATGGTATGTTTTTCCATTTGTTAACATCTTCAGCTATTTCTTTTCTTAGAGTTTCATAGTTCTCTTTATAGAGCTCTTTCACATCCTTTGTCAGGTAAACTCCCAAATATTTCATCTTCTTTGGAACTGCTGTAAATGGAATAGAGGTGTTGACTGTTTTTTCAGCTTGGCTATTGTTGGTATATATAAGAGCTACAGATTTATGAGTGTTGATTTTGTAACCTGATACTTTACTGTATTCCTTGATCACTTCTAAGAGTTTTGTAGTAGATTCCCTGATATTTTCCAGATATATAATCATATCATCTGCAAAGAGTGAAAGTTTGATATCTTCTGATCCTATATGAATACCCTTGATCGCCTTTTCTTCCCTAATTGCGATGGCTAAAACTTCCATACCATGTTAAAGAGCAGTGGAGACAATGGGCAACCTTGCCTGATTCCTGATCTGAGTGGAAATTATTTCAATTTAACTCCATTCAATATGATATTGGCTGTAGGTTTACTGTAGATGGCCTCTATCAGTTTAAGAAATGTCCCTTAAGTGTTTTCTAAAGTGTTCTGATCATTAAGTGATGCTGGATATTATCAAAAGTTAAGTGATTTTCTTGCCTCAGTCTCCCAAGTAGCTGGGATTAAAGCTACTTGGCCCACCACAACGCCCAGCTATTTTTTGGTTGCAATTGTCATTGGTATTTAGCAGTCCCGGGTTCAAACCCTCCACCTTCAGTGTAGTGGCCAGCGCCCTACTCACTGAGCTACAGATGCCAAACCTACATTATGATACCTTTTAAAGCAGATAACCCAAAATTTGTACTGAACACTTTTTAATATTTTAAAATATTTCAAGATGAGCAGTGAGATATTATGTTTGCATTTTAGTTACATTTTTGGTATTGTCAGTTCTCTGAAGAGGAATTCTACTCTAAGAAAGGATGTTAACATTTTTATTAGAAAATCCACACTCAAGAGTTTAACTATCTTTACTTCCAATCAATACCCAAGGTTTTGTTAACTATATAACTTTACAAAAGAGTTTCTACTGGTGAAATTACTGGCTTATTAATTAGCATAATATATGTTGTAAATGAGCTTTCATTGGCTAATTGATGGCATTCATGAGACATGGACAAGCTAAAACATTTAACAGTCTCTATATTGTGTGAATTGATTATAAATATAGAGTCACAGTCTTCTTTCTTTCCATCCTGCCTTCTCTCCTTCCCTCTCTCCCTCCCTCCCTTCCTCCCTCTCTGCCTCCCCTCCTCTTTTTCTCTTTTCCTTCTCTTTCTTTTACTATATTTTCAGACAGCTTAAAATTTTTTTCAGATATGACAAATCTGTAAAACATACAAAACAGTTTCTGGAGTAAATTTTTCTAAGTCTTTGGTTTGTACTATATTTATGCTGCCATGAATTTACCCTGGTACTGTTATCAGCAAAGAGAATGAATCCAGTCTCGAGTCAGTGTTAATATTTAGCCTGTGCAGGATCACTTGGAATGTCAGAGCTTTGAAGAAGAATAGACTTTTGTTCCAATCTAACCTCTATATCAGGGATTTTTAACCAGTGTGCTATGAGAGGATCTTCAGTGTAAAATGAAGAATTTTTAAGATCATTAATTAAATTATATTTGAAAAAAGTTCAAAACACAGTAAGTATATTCTTTTTTTAAACCCCTTTTTTGATCAACATAATTTAAGTGTACCATGGAAATTTAACTATAGGTTCAAGTATGCCATGAGATTAAAAAAAGGTTGAAAAACACTGCTGTATATATTATTAAATGACATTTGGCATTGACATTTGAGTCTCAGTTTCCATGTTAATATATTATTTGCTGGGTAGCTGTGCTGACATTGAGATAACTCAGAAAAGTTAGTATAGTGTTTCACCCTTAGTAGGCTGTTCATAAAGGCTTGTTCCTGCCACCTCAACACTGCTGTCTACTATGGTTCATTTTATGTGTCTAACTTGACTGAGCTAATGTATGCTTAGATAACTGGAAAACATTTTTTGCTTGGTGTGTCTATGAGGGTATTTCCAGAAGAGATTGGCATCTGACTTGGTGAAGTGAGTAAAGCATATGGCTCTCCCCAATAGGAGTGGCAGTCATCAATCTTCTAGGGGCCCAAATTGAGTGAAAAGGTAGAGGAAGGGTGTAATTCCTCACTCTGCTCAGTCTAAGACAACTGTCTTCTCCTGCTTTTGAACTTTGGTGCTCTTTGTTCCTGGGCTTTTGGATTCAGATGGTACTTACATCATTGGCCCTTGAATCTCAGGTTTTTGGACACAGACTGAATTATATACTGGCTTTTTTGGTTGTCTAGCTTACATATGGCAGATTGTGGGCCATGATGGCCTTCATAACCTCATGAGCCAATTCCTATAATAAATCTCTTCTCATATATATGTATATATGCCCTAATGGTTTTGTTTCTTTGGAGAACCCTGTCTAATACACTGCTTTTGAATATATAAATTTTGGGAAGTTGCCTGTGGCTCAGTGTGTAGGACTCCAGCCCCATATACCAAGGGTGGCAGGTTCAAACCCAGCCCCAGGCAAACTGCAACAAAAAATAGCTAGGCATGTGGCAGGTGCCTGTAGTCCCAGCTACTTGGGAGGCTGAGGCAAGAAAATCCCTTACGCCCAGGAATTGGAGGTTGCTGTGAGCTGTGATGTCATTGTACTCTACCAAAGGTGATAAAGTGAGACTCTGTCTCTAAAAGAAAAAAAGAGAGAAAATATAAATTACATATTTGAAATTCTACCTGCTGTGCTCGCTTCGGCAGCACATATACTGAAATTCTACCTGCTTTCTTTTCAGATTTATTGAAGTATAACTGAAGTACAAAAAACAGAACATACTTGAATTATACAAATTGAGAAGTTTTAACATGTATTTGCATTTGTGGAATCTACTTGCTTCTCTAAGTCACTTATTTTTCCATCTGTAATCTTTTTATAAATTGTGATTAATTAAATCTTTTTCCCTTACCTTTTATTAAATCTGCTTAAATGGCACCCAAAGTGAATAGGATCAGATCTGAATTTTTGAGCCAGGCCTTAATTTTATCTTACCAGGTTTGTCTCCTTTGGGCTCTTTGTTCTAGCAATGGGTCTATTGTTCCTTTTCAGGCATGCTTTGTAGCAGGGTCATATTCTCTCTAGAGACCCATGCCCATCTCATGTATTAAAATCTTACCCTTCCTTAAAACATCAGCTAAAGTCTCATGTCCTTTATGAAGGAGTCTCATCTATTTCAACTTCTTTTCCTTTGATTGCTTTGACTACTGTATACCATAGCCATTGTGTGTAGCCAGCCTCAGGTAGTTCTCACTGTGATGTGGGGTTCAGGAAGATATTTCTAGACTGGTCTAGTTACACACTGGTTTAGCTAAGATCGAAGGGGAAGATGGCTGCTATTGGGTCACATCAAAGTTATGCTTATTTGATCTATATCAGTAAAATGAATAACTTGCATGCTATTGCCCCTCTCCACTCAAGACATTTTTGAATTCAGAAAAGATAGGTTCATTTTAGTGAAACTTGAGAGTAGTATTTGGAAATTTCAACCTCAAAAGATTCTAGGAAATCTGGTTTTTGAAAAAAATGCATTTTAATTTTGTATTATTGAATTTCACGGTGTTATTTTTGTTATTTAAATTTATGTCTTTTAAAATATAATTTAATATGCTATAGTATTTTTTACTTCAAAATGTATACATGGCTCTTGTATTGGACAAAAAGATGCTGAGTGCATCCACCTTCCATACTGATCACTTTAACATCCATATAAGCCCTGCTTTCTATATATAAACTTCAAAACAGTGACAAAACAAATGCTTATTTGAAGAGGACAAAATAAATCACTTTTGCAAATGTGAAGAATAGTATTGATTTGCTTCAGTAAGGTGACTATGTTGGAATGCTTGGAATAGCAGTGGTAATTGTAGTTATAAGTTAATTAAGCTATGGTAAACCATCTTAATAGAATAATCTTTTTAAATAACAAATCTTTTGTTTTATAATAGTTTTAATTATGAGGGGAATTACATTTATGGATTTACATATGTTGAACCAAACTTGTATCCCTGGGAAAAAACCCACCTGATTATGATGTATAATTTTTTTAATGTGTAGCTGTGTTCTGTTTGCTAGGATTTTACTGGATATTTACACATCATTCATACATATACACATCATCATTACACATATTCATTAATGATTTGGTATGTAGTTTTCTTTTTTTGTTGGGGCCTTTCCTGGCTTTGGTATCAGTGTAATGTTTGCTTTGCAGAATGAGTAGAGGGCGATTTCTTCCTTTCTATGGGTTAAATAGGTTCTGCAATACAGGTAGGAGCTCCTCTTTGAAGGTTGGGTAGAATTCTGTTGTTAAACCATCTGGTCCAGGACTTTTCTTTTTTTGTTGTTGCAGTCTCAGTGCTTTAGATTAGTCTTTTCAAAATTTATTGTTCTTTCTTGTTGAATTTATGGAGGTAGTGTGATTTTAGGTTTTAGTCAGTTTCCTCCATGTTTTCAAATTTCTGGGCATAGAATTTTTGTAGTAGTCAATGATGATCTTTTCTATCTCTGTTGTATCTGTTTTCATGTCCTCTTTCATTTTTGATTGAAGTTATTAGAGATCTTACCTTTATGTTTCTAGTTGACCTGGCCAAGGGCCTATCAGTTTTATTAATCTTAACAAAGAACCAACGTTTTGTTTCACTGCTCTTTTGAATGGTTCTTATGTCAATAGACACAAAAAGCATTCAATAAAATTCAGCATCCCTTTCTGACAAGAACACATAAGAGAATAAGCATAGATGAGACATTTCTTAAACTAGTAGAGGCAATCAACAACAAAAACATAGCCAATGTCATACTGAATGGAGTAAAACTGAATGCCCACTTAGAACCAGAACAAGACATGGATGTCCACTGTCTCCACTGCTATTCAACTTAGTGATGGAAGTTCTAGGAGGACCTAGGGATCCTAGAGGAGGATCCTCAAACTTTTTAAACAGGGGGCCAGTTCACTGTCTCTCAGATCGTTTGAGGGCTGGACTATAGTTTAAAAATAAAACTATGAACACATTCCTATGCACATTGCACATATCTTATTTTGAAGTAAAAAAACAAAATGAGAACAAATACAAATACAATATTTAAAATGAAAAAAAAAGGTGCCCCCATCTGCAAAAAAAAAAAGACCTAACTTCAGGAAAAAAAGGCCCCCCGCTTAACTGCAAAAAAAGGCCCTACTAACTGCAAAATAAAAAAAAATAGATCTCCTAACTTCAAAAAATAAATAAATAAATAAATCCTACCTTGTTCTTACCTCAGTCCTTAGGCAGCAGCAGGCTCTGCACAGGCAAGCTCGTGGCTCAATCGATCATGAGTCTCAGTCTCATTTGAGACTGAGAGGAGAAGTTGAGAGACAGAGAGAAGGAGGGGAGTTGGAGAGTGAGGCTCACATTCCACACATGCACACTGCGGCTCGGAGGAGTCAGCTGCTAAGCAGGACAAGCAGCGGAGGCAAAAAACCTGGCGGGCTAGATAAATGTCCTCGGTGGGTGCATATGGCCCACTGGCCATAGTTTGAGGACCTCTGTTCAAGCCAATGCAATCAGGCAAGACAAAGAGAGCAAGTGTATTCAAATAGGGACAGAGGAGATCAAACTCTTGCTCTTTGCTGATGATATGATCTCATACTTAGACTATCCCAGGGACCCAACCACATGGCTGCTGGAAGTGATTAAGGAATACAGTAAAGTCTCAGGATACAAAATCAATATCCATAAATTATTAAGCTTCATATATGCCAGTAAAAGCTATGCTGAGAATCAAAGACACAATTTCCTTTACAATAGCTTCAAAGAAAATAAAGTACCTGGAAATACACCTAATAAAAGACATGAATGATCTCTACAGAAAGAACCAAGTGACACTGAGAAAAGAAATAGCAGAAGATGTTAACAAATGAAGAACATCCCCTGCTCATGGATGGGAAGAATTAACATTGTTAAAATATCCATACTACCCAAAGTAATCTACAGATTTAATGCAATCCCTATCAAAGCACCAATATCATACTTTCAAGAACTTGAAAAAATAATATTACATTTCATATAGTACCAGGAAAAAACTTGAATAGCCAATGCAATTCTAATAAAAACAAATTTGGAGGCATTATATTATCAGACTTCAGGTTATGCTACAAGTCAACAGTGTTAAAAACAGCATGATATTGGCACAAAAATAAAAACCTATGGAATAGAATACAGAATCTGGAGATAAAACAAGCCACATATCACCATGTGATCTTTGATAAACCAAACAAAAGCATACACTGGGGAAAAGAATCTCTAGTTAATAAATGGTGCTGGAAGAAGTGATTAGCCACATGTAGAAGACTGAAACTTGACTCACACCTCTTTACCACTTACAGTAATTGACTTTCACTAGAAAAAAAAATTTAAATTTAAGACAAAAAAACCATTAAGAATTCTAAAAGAAAGTGTGGGAAAACTCTTGACAAAATCAGCCTAGAATTGGGCTGCAATAAACATTCTGGTAAGTCGTGGAAGAAGCCTAAATGTCCATCGACCCAGGAATGGATTAGTAAATTGTGGTACATGTATACCATGGAATACTATGCAGCCTTAAAGAAAGATGGAGACTTTACCTCTTTTGTGTTTACATGGATGGAGCTGGAACATGTTCTTCTTAGCAAAATAT
>CAUYON010084546.1:0-27525 GCA_963573935.1 Arctocebus calabarensis
TTTTTTTTTGTAGAGACAGAGTCTCACTTTATCGCCCTGGGTAGAGTGCCGTGGCGTCACACTGCTCACAGCAACCTCTAGCTCTTGGGCTTAAGCGATTCTCTTGCCTCAGCCTCCCTAGTAGCTGGGACTACAGGCGCCTGCCACAGTGCCCGGCTATTTTTTTTTTTTTTTTTTTGCAGTTCGGCCGAGGCCGGGCTTGAACCTGCCATCTTCGGTATATGGGGCCGGCGCCCTACTCGCTGAGCCACAGGAGCCGCCCTTTTCCTTAATTTTTTTAAGAAAAAAATTTTTTATAGAAATGAGTCTTGCTTTGTTACCTGAGGTGATGTCATTAACTTTAAAATTAAGAGATTAAGCCAGTCATTTTGTAAACTGTCCTACATTCTAGATTTGTCTGAATGTTTTTTGTGATATCATTTAACTTGTTCCTTGACCCCTTGTGTTTCTTATAAACTGCAAGTTAAAGATCTAAAGTCTTTACTTAAATTTAGGTTAAACATTTTTGGTTAAAAATATTTCCTGGGTGATGTTATGAATTTCATATTGTGTCATGTCAGAAAATTAGTAAGTTTCAAGTTGTCTTTTTTTTTTTTTTTTTGAGACAGAGTTTCACTATGTTGCCCTCCATAGAGTGCGGTGGTGTCCTAGCTCACAGCAACTTCCAACTCCCAGAACTCTGGGGCTTAAGTGATTCTTCTGCTTCAGCCTTGTGACCACCCTTTAGATATAGGAAATGTTCTATAGAAGATTTCTTGAGCATATGTTTTGTTCTACCACTTTCAGCCATAATGAATAGCTCTTCTTCAGAGACCCAGGGACACCCCCACAGTGTCTCCTCGCCTTCAGAGCAGGTGTTCTCAATGCCTTTGCCTAGAAAGGCTCCTCTCAATACTACTGGCACTCCAGTCCTTGAAGACTTTCCTCAGAATGATGATGAAAAGGAGCGATTGCAGCGGAGGCGCTCCAGGGTCTTTGACTTGCAGTTCAGCACAAACTCGCCTCATTTGTTAGCCTCTCCCTCCAATAGGTGAGTGTATTTATGGGCCGGCTCTCCTCGAGGCAGCCACCTTGACATGGGTTGTGTGAGTCTAGGTATCACCACAAAACCTCATGGATTTGAGGCCTGGGTTTTGAAAAGTTGTAATATCATGAATCCTTGCCAGAATTGTTTGTTTTGTTTCCCATATAGGAGTATTGACGTTTCATCTACTATTCCTAAGTTTACAAACAAGCAGATTACAGAACATTATTCCACCTGTATCAAACTCTCCACTGAAAATGTGAGTATCTGCTGGTTTCTCATTGAAGATTTTGCAACTTGATTACGGGGGAAATCTAGCTATCTTGATTCAGTAGAGAATGCATGATCAATGATGATTATTGTATTTTCCAGTGAGTCTTCTTAAGGCTGTGTTTCACTGTGGTTTTACTTTTTCTTTCTTTCTTTCTTTTTTTTGGTAGAGACAGAGTTTCACTTTATTGCCCTTGGTAGAGTGCCGTGGCGTCGCATAGCTCACAGCAACCGCCAACCCCTAGGCTTAGGCATTTCTCTTGCCTCAGCCTCCCAAGTAGCCGGGACTACAGGCATCCGCCACAACGCCCGGGTATTTTTCTGTTTTACAGTTCAGCCGAGGCCAGGTTTGAACCCGCTACCTTCGGTATATGAGGCTGGTGCCCTTATTCGATGAGCCATAGGCACCGCCCGGTTTTACTTTTTCTTAAGGACCTTTGGTGCTCCTCCTAAGAGGTTGCCTACTACCTGCAGCATATCTAGAGGGGCAGTATGGCATAGGGGTCAATGGTGTGAGTTCTGGAGCTAATAGCGAATGCTGGAGCTAGCCAGAGTTGGAGGTTACGTATTTACAAGCTGTGTGCAAGTTATCTGACCATGGTGCTGCTGAGTTCTTCTCTGGAGAATGAGCGTAGTGTCTGCCTGATAGAGTACTTCTGAGGGTCACCAAGTCCCTTAATGTATAGTGCTTAGAGCAGGGCCTGCACACAGCAAACAGTCAAAACTTCTGTGCTGTCCCTTTTGAGACCTTGGCAATGAGGACATGCACGTATGGATCTGGCTCTTGTCAAGTGTTTGTGGAAAGCGAGATCAGTGGGGAGTTGTGGGTATTCCTATATAAAGACTCAGCTTCCTCTGTTCAGAGTAGCGTTATTTACATGAACCTAGAGTATAAATAACTTTTCTGTAATTTTCTGTTTTTAGAAAATCACTACCAAGAATGCTTTTGGTTTGCACTTGATTGATTTTATGTCAGAGATTCTTAAACAGAAAGACACAGAACCAACCAACTTCAAAGTAAGAAGGATATCTACTTTTCTCTTGCATATAAATTGAATGATGATTATTTCTAATACTTTCCGTAACATAATTCTTAAAATACATAAGAGCTTTCCTCATGTGGATATTATATTAGCTACTTTATCTTTCCTAAACTGGTGAAGTGCACAGAAAATATAAGTTCTGTTTATTTCCTAGCAATCTGAGAGGGATCTTTGTCCTTGTTCCCTTGGGGCAAGTAAATAGTTTCTAAGGTTTTCTATGTTTTGCCTGTTCAAAAGTTACTTTCTGTGCATCTTCCTGAGTACACCTCTCCTTGTTTGATTAGGTAGCTGCTGGTACTCTGGATGCTAGCACCAAGATCTATGCAGTGCGCGTGGATGCTGTCCATGCTGATGTATACAGAGTCCTTGGAGGGCTAGGCAAAGATGCACCATCTTCAGAAGAAGTAGAGGGCTGTGGTGCAGGTATGTGGATTAGGATGTGGATTTAAGGGGCTTCTTTGAGGATATACCAAGTAGTTATTTCAATGATGTATTGGAATGAGTTTGCAAAAAATCAATTACCATATTTTGCCATATATAATGAACACCCACATTTTTGGCCCAAACTTTTAGGAAAAAAAAATTT
Source organism: Arctocebus calabarensis (assembly GCA_963573935.1). NCBI lineage: Eukaryota > Metazoa > Chordata > Mammalia > Primates > Lorisidae > Arctocebus > Arctocebus calabarensis. The sequence goes on from CAUYON010084546.1 coordinate 2,924, forward strand.
ATTTTAATTTTTAATTTTAATTTTTGTTTGTTTGTATTTAGGCACTTATTTTTGTGTTATAAAGGAATTTTATAAAAATATCACCTAGAGGGCAGCACCTGTGGCTCAGCGAGTAGGGCGCCAGTCCATACGAAGGTGGCGGGTTCAAACCTGGCCTCGGCCAAACTGCAAAACAAAAAAATAGCCAGCATTATGGCGGGCGCCTATAGTCCCTGCTACTTGGGAGGCTGAGGCAAGAGAATCACCTAAGCTCAGGAGATGGAGGTTGCTGTGAGCTATGTGATGCCACGGCATTCTACAGAGGGTGATAAAGTGAGACTCTGTCTCTACAAAAAAAAAAAGAATTGTGTTTTACATGAGTAGATACTTAAACACTTGAGTTATTTTCAACAAAGGAAGGGCCTCATAAATACTTTTAGGTTTTATTTAGGCAAGTTTGAGTAAATGTCACCATGAAGGAAGCTTCTGATTTAGAGGTTTTGGAAATGACATTATTTTAGAAGCCAAATCTAATTTGATTTCTCCATAAGCTACAGATTACTTAATGTCTTTTGCTTTGAGAGAATTGCCCACATTTAAATTATGACGACTCTTTGAAGCATTTGAATTAGTAAGTTCAGTCACATGCTTCAAAGCAGCCCTTATAGTATGCAATCTTAATTTTCCTTTTCCTTTTCCTTTTAGATAGAAGTGCTACTGAAACAGGAACAACCAAAAAGGCTCCAAAGCCAAAGAAGAAGCATTTATACAAAACCATTGAGCAGAATATAAACAACCTTAATATCTCTGAAGCAGATCGAAAGTGTGAGGTGAGGAACTAGGTGCACTTTGTGGTCTCTGACTAATTAAGAAGCTCAGGAGCTAAAACTTGGCAGGGCCTAAGGATGGGCTTATTTGCTGGTGTGTGCTTGTTAAACTAAAATATTCCACTGGAGTCTCTGCATTGTCACTCCTTAGCTTTATAGTAAAGACTGAAATTAAGTCCCTCAATATTGTACAATGATTGAGTAGAAAGAGATCGCAAATTACTGAGACATTCAACTGATAAAGAAATGTATTTCCTAGTAGGCTCAGTGCCTGTGGCTCAACACCTGAGCTGGCGGGTTCGAATCCAGCCCGGGTCCGCCAAACAACAATGACGGCTGCAACCAAAAAATGGCTGGGCGTTGTGGCAGGCGCCTGTAGTCTTAGCTACCTGGGAGGTGGAGGCAGGAGACTCGCTTGAGCCCAGGAATTGGAGGTTGCTGTGAGCTGAGATGCTATAGCACTCTATCCAGGGTGACAGCTTGAGGCTCTGTCTCAAAAAAAAAAAAAGAAACGTATTTCTTAGTAAATGTAACAGTAGTGATATTAGCTAATATTTGTTGTACAAATGCTGGATGCCATGATTCCTGAGTACTGTTACCTGTGTTAATTCATATAATCCTCACAATATCCTTATGACATTTTATAGAGAAAAATTAAGGCACAATAACGCCTAGAAAGGTACATTTAGGAGTGAGCTAGGATTTAAATCTTAAGAGGGCTGGTTCCAGATTCCTGGTTTTAAATGACCTTACTATGTAGCAAATCCTAAGGAATCTGCTTAAAAGAAATGGTGCTGTAGGCCTCAATTACAATTAGTACAGCTAACTTAAACAGGTATTGCTACAATTTTCTTTTACATTTTGCTATTAAAAAAATTGTTTCCATGAACATTGTTATATTTGTGCTTTTCTGGAAGTATATCTGTAAGACTGGGAGTATATCTATAAGAGAATTCAGAGAAATGAGATTTTAGTTGTCCTCAAAAAAAGATTATACCAATTTAGTCTCCCATTAACAATACACTGGATTACTGCTTTCTCTTACCTCCGCAATATTCATAAATAGTAACTAATGTCAAAAGACTGGAATTGATGACCAGCGCAATAAGTACATGTGGAAAAAGGACTGAGCTCTGGGCTACCTTGATCTTAGGAGGTCAGAGAACTGAAGAAACATCAAGTAAATAGGAGGAAAACCAAAACTGTAGTGTAGCATCCAAATGAGAAAGTGTTTCAGGGAGAGGGAATGATCAACCATGTTAACCACTCCAATCCAATTTTCTGCCACCACATACTCCTCAGCAACTATTTATCTTGGGTGGGAAAGAGGTTGGTGGATTATTTGTAATTATCCTACAGTTTTAAAAGAGAAAAGTGTAAATATGAACTCCCCTGATGATTTTACTGTCTATTTTAGGTTACATAAAATAAAGTGTTTTTGTTTATTTTTGTTTATAAATTTTTTTTGCTTTTTTTTTTTCCCCTTATTTTTTATTGTTTTAAGTTAATTTGAAGGTACAAAGAATTAGGTTACAATGTTTGCATTTTTTAGGTAGAGTTCTTCTTATAATTATGTCCCACCCCCAAGAGGTATACCATACCCCCTAACATTGTGCCCATTTAAGTGGGAACACACCCTTCCCCCCCATTCCCTGCCCCACCTTCAATTGATTTGAGTTTTTCTCTTATGTCAGGCATGTATTAGATCGTCTACTGGCTTTATATAAGTATTGAGTACATTGGATTCTTGCTCCTCCATTCTTGTGATACTTTACTAAGAAGAATGTGTTTCAGTTTCATCCAGGTTAATACAAAAGATGTAAGGTCTCTATCTTTTTTAATGGCTGAATAGTATTGCATAGTATACATATTCCTGAGTTGATGGGCATTTAGGTTGTTTCCACATTTTGGCAGCTGTAAATTGAGCTATGATAGCAATCTAGTGCAAATGTCCTTAGGATTAAAATGATTTTTTTTCTTCTGAGTAGATGCCTAGTAATGGGATTGCAGGATCAAATGAGAAGTCTAATTTGAGTTCTTTGAGGATTCTCCATACTTCCTTTCAGAGTGGTTGTATTAGTTTGCTGTCCCTATTATTATTTTTTTTTCCTAGAGACAGAGTCTCACTTTGTCGCCCTTGGTAGAGTGCTGTGGCATCATAGCTCACAGCAACCTCCAGCTCTTGGGCTTAGGCGATTCTCTTGCTGCTGTCCCTATTTATAAATTTGAGTGTGATACTTCTTGACGCAATCTCCAGGATACAGTCCAGCCTTCTTGCATGTCTCATAGTAGAAAATGGTTTCTCTCCTTCACCTTTGTCATTTCTTCTTCTGCAAACAATGCAATCCTTTGTTGATTTTTTTTTTCATTTTTCATTATAAAACACATCTTCCCATTTACCCTTTCCTCAGTGTCAGAAGATGATGGTCTTTCCCTCTTGAATTTTTTTTTTTTTTTCTTTTTGCTCACTCTATCATTCTGGGTAGAGTGCTGTGGCATCATAGCTCACAGCAACCTGAAACTCTTTGGCTCAAGCAATCTTTTTGCCTCAGCCTCCCAAGTAACAGGGCTACAGGCGCCTGCCAAGATACCTGACTAGCTTTTCTAGTGGAGATGGGATTGCTCTCTTGCTTATGTTGGTCTCGAATTCCAAATTCAAGTGATCCACCAACCTTGGCCTCCTAGAGTGCTTGGTTAAAGTAGTGAGCCACCATATGCCTGTAATTAAATTTCTGTTCCTCACATTGCTCACAAGGTGAGTGATTCAATTTCTCCTGTAAGAAAGATGTGTCTGGTTCAGTGCTTGTGACTCAAGTGGTTAAGGTGCCAGCCACATACACCTGAGCTGGCGGGTTTGAATCCAGCCCAGGCCCACCAAACAATAATGATGGCTGCAACCAAAAAATAGCCGGGCGTTGTGGTGGATGCCTGTAGTCCCAGCTATTTGGGAGGTGGAGGCAAGAGACTCACTTGAGCCCAGGAATTGGAGGTTGCTGTGAGCTGTGATGCCACAGCACTCTATCCAGGGTGACAGCTTGAGGCTCTGTCTCAAAAAAAAAAAGAAAGAAAGAAAGATGTATCTGTACTTTTTCTCTAATCTCTTTATCTAATGAGCAAAGGATATAGAAGTTTATAACTGCAACAGAAGTATAATTTTTTCAACCATTTATAAGAAATGGTTCCTTGTAAATCTATAACATCCTCATACTGATCAGCTCTGTCCACTCTTCCCATAAACTTTGTGTATTCTAAAACAACTATTGGTTTTTCAAATTTCTTCCTATAACCAGTGATGAACTGTGTTTGAGGGCCAAAGAATGTTCTCAGCATTGTCACTAACCTCTTGTCATGGGACGAGAGGCATGAAAAAAACATATTAGATGTCTTTCAACATCAGAGCAGAACAGGAAATCATTATGCCAGACAAGGTCCAACATAGGATTGGAAAGGGTTAAATGTGGCAACCTGAGGCCACTAGTGAGCTTGGAGAAGGGTCCTTTGGAGCTAAATTTCAGACCTCCCTGGGTGTGTTGCTTGGATGATGCTGATGTCCTTGAGTTTAAGGAGGGGGTCACGGGTGTGCTAGCTGGTACTGATGTCTCTGAGGGATGCAGCAAGTCTGGTTCTGTGAGTGTGAGAAAACTACAAATGGGATTCAGCCACTGCTATAGGCAGGCCCTGTTGTAGCCGGGGTAAAGCACTGCTGGACAACACTCCTCAAGCCTTGATGTCTCCCTCTAGTGCCTCTGATTGGTAAGCCTTACAGGGAACAGCTAGCAAAGCCAAATGTCATCACAGAAAAGGAGAAAATGTAGGTTTGGAGTTGAGAGGCACACAGGTAAAATGTCGTGAGATCTACTCTCAAAGTCTCTGGAGTAGAGAAAAAGAGGTGTGGAAAGAGAGAGAGAGCACAAATGTGCAAAATGTTACCCATTGGGAGATTTATGGGGAAGTTATACAGAGATTTATATTACTCTTTACATTCTTAGAGATTTGAAATTTTTTTTTTTTTTTGAGACAGAGCCTCAAGCTGTCACCCTGGATAGAGTGCTGTGGCATCACAGCTCACAGCAACCTCCAATTCCTGGGCTCAAGTGAGTCTCTTGCCTCCACCTCACAAGTAGCTGGGACTACAGGCACCCACCACAACACCCAGCCACTTTTTAGTTGCAGCCGTTATTGTTGTTTGGTGGGCCCGGGCTGGATTCGAACCTACCAGCACAGGTGTACGTGGTTTGCGCCTTAGCCCGTTGAGCCACAGGCGCCGAGCAAGGTTTGAAATTTTTTATTTTTATTTTATTTATTAATTTTTGAGACAGAGTCTCATTTTGTTGCCCTCTGCAGAGTGCTATGGCATCATAGTTCACAGCAACCTCAAACTCTTGGGCTCAAGTGATTCTCTTGCCTCAGCCTCCCAAGTAGCTGGGACTGCAGGTGCCCACCACAACACCCAGCTATTTTTAGAGATGGGATCTCACTTTAGCTCAGGTTGGTCTCGAACCCATGAGCTCAGATAATCCACCTGCCTCAGCTTCCCAGAGTGCTAGGATTACAAGTGTGAGCCATCGTGCCCTGCCAAGGTTTGAAATTTATTTATTTTTTTATTTTTTGAGACAGAGCCTTAAGCTGTCATCCTGGATAGAGTGCTGTGGCATTACAGCTCACAGCAACCTCTAATTCCTGGGCTCAAGCGAGTCTCTTGCCTCCACCTCCCAAGCACTGGGACTACAGGCGCCCGCCACAATGCCTGGCCATTTTTTGGTTGCAACCGTCATTGTTGTTTGGCAGGCTTGGGCTGGATTTGAACCCGCCAGCTCAGTACGTGGCTGGTGCCTTAGCCTGTTGAGCCACAGACGCCGAGCCATGAAATGTTTTAAATGGGAGAATTAGCAGAATGTTTTGTTAATGGCAACAGTCTAGTGGAAAAAGTAATTGTTGATGATGAAACAAAGAATTGCTAGGATGAAGTAGATTCCTTCAGTAGATGAGAAGGGAAAGGAAAGGAGAGCATAGGCAGGGGTTGTCTCTTGGGAGTGGGATTTGAGTACATGCATAAGGGAGCCTTCTGGATATTGTCTTCTGGGGGTGTCTCCCTCTCATACCAGTGAAATAGGAAGCCATGTCATTGGCTGACAGTATGGAGGAGGAAAGTGTTGGAAATGGGAGAAAAGGAAAAAGCTGGGAAAGAGTCATGTAGGAGGGTGGGCAAGTGAAGAACTAGGGAGATAATGGTTTGATTGCCAGACAACTCGGGATCTACATGAAGTGGTAGAGATGGATTTAAAGTGAGATCAGTCCACATGTCTTTGGGACTTCTCCAGCCATGGTTAACTGTGTGGGTGCGAGTACATAATAGGCAAAAAGTTGGATTTAATAAGGAATTGTGTTGAGCTGAGTGAATGGACAGAGGTAAAAGAGGGCACTGTAGTTGAGAACATTTGCGAGGAAGTGATTACGGTCATTGCTTATGAAATTTTAGATGGAAGAGAGGAGCATGAGGATTGCTTGAAAGTTATATGACCAGTATGTTGTAGGGCCTGTTGGAGTCAAAGACTTGGTGTTGAGGACAAAAAGGTGGAAGCTAGAAAGGTAAGAGGGGATTGTCAGAGAAGGGCATTTGGAATTGAGCATATGGAGAGGTTGCAGTCATGGTTAATGATTCAACTCAGACAACAGGCAAGGGAAGGGAGGGATGGGTGGAGGGATGTGAGGGTCTTAGTAGGACCTCTCAGAATCCTGGGCTTCTTAGTGGCAAGACCACTGAAGGAGAAGGTAGCAAGTAACTGAGAGGGCAGAAATCACTAAGAACCAGACTGGGAGTGAAGCTGGAGAGCAATAATGAGCCAGGAGCTAATATTAAGATCTTCCAAGAAGGGCTCAGGTTGTGGACTGGCCTGGGACTAGAAGATGACTGCAGCGTATGTGGACATGGGTGGCAAAGGCTGGGATGGGGTTAGGAATTTGAAGGGAGGGTAGTTGGAAGCTGCAGTGAGGAGATCTCCTAGCTCACCTTTCACCTCACCTAGCTGGATGTCTTACTCCATTTGCATTGTTATAAAGGAGTACCTGAGGCTGGGTAGTTCATAGAGAAAGGAGGTTTATTTGGCTCATGGTTCTGTATCCTGTACAAGAAGCATAGTATTAGCATCTGCTTCTGGTGAAGGCTTCAGGAAGCTTCCAGTGATGGCTGAAGGCAGAGATAAGCTGGTGTGTAGAAATCACAAAGTGAGAAGTAAGAGAAGAATGTGAAAGGGGAGGGGTTGGGCGGTGCCTGTGGCTCAAAGGAGTAGGGGGCCGGTCCCATATGCCGGAGGTGGTGGATTCAAACCCAACCCCTGCCAAAACTGAAAAAAAAAAAGAGAGAGAAAGGGGAGGGGGTGCCAAGTTCTGTTTAATAACCAGTTCTCCAGAGAGACATTTTGGAGGGATCTATCCCCATGATATAAATGCCTCCCCTTATGCCACATCCTCAACATTAGGGATCATATTTTAGCATGGAGGTGACAGATACCCGAATTATATCACCAGTAGTGGTTTGAAGGCTTTGCAGCCACCTTAGAGACCTGCCGGGGAAGCATGTCCTCAGGAGAGCGCTGAGACTCAATTAGTGCCTTTCAGCCTATTTTTCACTGTCATTCTTGCATTTGCTTTTGGTCCACAGCAAAAACAGGGATTATTCAGTACAGGACGTTGGAAATTCTGTTTTCCAATCATCATCTTTCTTACCAGATAGAGCCAATTCTGGGACTGAGAAAAAGAGTCCTTTGCTAGCTTTTCCCATGGTCATAAAGAGAAAACAGCAGCAAGCATCCAGTGCTGCTTCCTCTAAGCCTGCAGTTGTTAGGCTGTGTTTCTTTATGCAAAGTGAAGTCACTAACATTGTAAGAAATGTAAATACCTCAGTCTTGCAAAGCTTTTTTTGGTCTGTAATCTGCTTGTAAACTTGTAATAGTCAAGAGTATGGAAGATAAAAAGGAGGGAGAGATTGTCACAAACTTAGAATTTGAAGCTCTGTTTTTTAAACTCTTGTTTTCTTGGAGATCAGAAAGCAAATGTTGTGTGGGTGTGTCTCAACCAGTTGAAAGCACTTGTTTATATGCATAGGAGATGATCTCTTTTGAACACAATTGTGTACTATGTATAAAATGCTTGCTGTTGTGAGAGATGGGAACTTTATTGTGCTCTAGTTCCTTATACTGAGAGAACACAAATTGATACAATGTAAGGAAGGTCAAGGCATATATTGTAGGAGACCAAAATGGGGTGAGGGGGTCAGACTTTGTGGAAGAGGCAAGATTTGAACTGGGCCTTGAAGGAAGGCTAGGTAGTCATTGTCAGGGAGGTAATTCTAAGAAGCAGTATCAAAAGCATGGAAGGAACATTTTGGTTCTTTAGGGAACAGGAGAATATACAATTTTGACTAGAACTGAAAGTTTACTTCTAAGTAATCACCTAAAATGACCTAGGTTTTAGCATACACCTGTTATTGATCCAGGCCCTCCTTTACTGCGATTTGCTGGAGACTCTTGTTTCAAAAGGTTTCATTTACCCAAATTGTGCAGCCATCAATAACTAATTTCCCCACTGAATTACTCATTTACTAATTTACTTGAAAGAACCACCATTTTTACAGTGGCATGATATAATTCCAGGCACAAGCAAGGAAAGTTATGTTTGTATTTTAGCTTTTGTGTGGGTCATTGTACAATTTTTGTATTGACTCTGAAATATTAAGTATAGTTTCACTAACTACCTATACAAGACCTCTGGGGTTATGGAACTCCAGGTGGGAAATCATTACTCTGGTTACCATTTGAAGAAGGGAATGGGGGTAGTACTTATGGCTCAAGGAGTGGGGCACTGGCCTCATATATACCGGAGGTGGTGAGTTCAAACCCAGCCCTGGCTAAAAACTGCCAAATAAATAAATAAATTAAATTAAATGGGAAAGAGAGCAACACTGGCATTTTTAGAATAGGAATTAGGAGAGACCAAAGATAAGGGTTGTATTGGTGGCACAGGATGAGAGATGCACTGGGAGGAAAACTCACCAGGCTGTGTGGCTGCCTGTATGGGGGGCTAAGGAGCTAAGAGAACTTGGGGGTGACGGATGTGCTATTCTGGACTAAGAATCATAAGATGGATTTATGGGGAAGGCAGGAGCCAAATCTCAGTACTAATGAGGTTAGGCTCAAAGCTAAGGGGGCCCGTGAAGAGCCAGAGAGACACATCTGTGTTGTCATATTCAAGCTCCTCTCTCTCCATATAGTAGCCACATTGTGTGACATCAAGAAGACCTATGAACCCAGTATCCAACTGTATCTCATCTCAAGATGATCTGTGGCTTTAACCCTCTTGCCACAAATGCATATGCCTTGCCCTGTCTCTGTTCTGCCTTTGGGCATGGTATCATATGGCTATACCACCCCTGCTCCTGACCCAGTCTTAGGAATTTTCTTACAACCTCTGTTAGGTTTTAACCAATAGCCTAGCCCCATTGACTATGCCTGTCCTTTGCCTGGATGGCTTGGGTGTGTTCTTCCAAATTCTAGGAAATATTTTTATTCAGAGGAACAATAGAACCTTGTTACTAGCTCCATCGCGCAGCCTTATTAAGCTAAAAGAATTTGTTGTGATAGCATTTTTTGTCACTGGCATTTTAGAGATAGCCATTTAAAAACAGTGACTTGTCGCTGTGGCTCACACCTGTAATCCTAGCACTCTAGAGACTGAGGCTGGTGGATTACCTGACCTCACAAGTTTAAGACCAGCCTGAGCAAAAGCCAGACCCCATCTCAACTAAAAATCGGAAAAAACTGAGGCAGGAGGATTGCTTGAGCCCAAGAGTTGGAGGTTACTGTGAGCTATGACACCATGGCACTCTACCCAGCGTGACAGCTTAATATTCTGTCTCAAACGAAACGAAACAACAACAACAAAAGTGACTTGTGAATGGAGACCAGCAGAAAGATTCATAGCCAGATGTACTATAGACAAAGAGATCGACACAGTGTGTGCTTGTTACCACATACCGTCTTCTTGAACAGTGTACATTTATGCATCTGATCACATATAGTTTTTTTTTTTGAACTAGGATTTTTTTTCTGATCAATTAGAATGCCCCTCCCCCCCTTTTGCTTATGTGCAGAGACACCTCAGTCCAGTATATATATCAGAGAATGAGCAGGGTCCAACACATGAGAGTTTATATTTCCTTTGACTATATACCATAATTCCTTGGTTCCTTCTCTCTGTGTATTCAGATCGATCCCATGTTTCAGAAGACTGCAGCTTCATTTGATGAATGTAGCACTGCTGGGGTATTTCTCTCTACCATCCACTGCCATGACTATAGAAGTGAGCTGCTTTTTCCGTCTGATGTCAAGACTCTCCCCACTGGAGAACCTCTTGAGTTGCCAGATTTAGGCTGGGTAGAAATGACAGATTTAAAAGGTAAGTAGAGGCTGGGCTTGGTGGCTCATGACCATGATCCTAGCACTTTGGGAGGCCAAGGCGAGGGGATTGCTTGACCCCAGGAATTTGAGGCTGGCTTTGGCATTAGTGAGATAGAGTCTACCAAAAAATAAAAAAATTAGCCTAGTGCCACCGTATACCTATAGTCCCAGCTCCTTGGGAGAATGAGGCAGGAGGGGTGCTTGAGCTCAGGAGTTTGAGTTGGTAGTAAGCCATGATGAAGAAACTGCACTCTAGTCCTGGCAACAGAGCAAGACTCTTTCTCCAAAAAATATCTTAACTTTTTTTTTGCGCTTTTTGGCCGGGGCTGGGTTTGAACCCGCCACCTCCAGTGTATGGGGCTGGCGCCCTACTCCTTTGAACCACAGGCGCCACCCAACAAAAAAATAGCTAAATGACTAAAAAGTAAACGGCAGCGCCTGTGGCTTAGTGGGCAGGGCTCCGGCCCCATATACTGAGGGTGGCAGGTTCAAACCCAGCCCTGGCCAAACTGCAACAAAAAGATAGATAGGCGTTATGGCAGATGCCTATAGTCCCAGCTACTTGGGAGGCTGAGGCAAGGGAATCGCCTAAGCCCAGGAGTTGGAGGTTGCTGTGAGCTGTGTGATGCCACAGCACTCTACTGTGGGCGATAAAGTGAAACTCTGTCTCTACAAAAAAAAAAAATAAATAAAAAGTAAGTACCCAGATAATGCCTTTCACCAGAGCATTTAGGCATTGGAGAACTTTCTGTATAAAACCACGGCTTGTAATAAAACCATCGTACACTTAAATGTTGCTTAAATTACTCAGAAGTTTCCTCTGGGATACCAAATTGGGTATCCTTTTAGGAGTGCCTAGTAATCCACTAACTTTTGTCCTCTACAGAGTTTAAAACAGTAAACCAAATGCCAGTTATGCTCATACCTGAAATCTTACCACTCTGGGAGGCTGAGGCAGGTGGATTGTTTGAGCTCATGAGTTTGAGACCAGACTGAGCAAGACCGAGACCCTGTCTCTAAAAATAACCAGGTGTTTTGGCTGGCGCCTGTAATCCCAGCTATTCAGGAGGCTGAAGCAAGAGAATTGCTTGAGCCCAAGAATTTAAAGTTGCTGCAAGCTATGATACCATGACACTCTACCAAGGGTGAAAAAAGTTAGACTCTGTCTTTTTTAAAAAAACAAACAAAAAACCTTTAAACCATTGCCTCTTGGTCTATATGTGCCACATACTTTAGGTGTCTGCTGTTTGTAGTCAGCTCTCACTGTCAGGGCTCATCCTGGAGTGTCAGAGTTTGGACTTGGGAAGGGAACCTTTATCTAGCTGCAGACGCCTTATTATTCTTTGTTACCCAATCTAGGGGTTGTAAAAAGAAGAAGGCTTTGTGAATTGTCTTGAGACTCCTCTCTGGCAATCTGAGAACTGATTTGGCCTATTATTAGTCCCCTATACTGGCTTGGCAAAGATTTTAACATCCTTCCCATCTTACCTCTCTACCTTCTATTAGAGGATCATCTAAGGATGTTGTGACAAGGTACAGGAAGGTGAAGGCTGGGTACATGCAGTGCAATAGTTATACTTGTGGGTAATCATTTTTATGTGTTGAATGGAATTGATTCTCCACCTCTAGGGCTATCTAGGTGTGAAGGGACCCATTCTTATCCGTGATATTCCTGCCTAAATTTTGCTTAGTGCAACTGTTTTGTGCTAACATTTTCCAAGTTTTTACTCTCAGCTGGGGCTCTAGTCCTCTGAAAAGTAATCTCTAGTTAGTTTATTTTGGGACTAAAAATAAGTACCATTATATGCTTATATACTTAGTGTATTTTTTTTTTCACATCAGATCAGTAATGTGCCAACATTGTAAAAAGATTTAAGGGAGGCCCAACTCACAAAAATGCACGGAAACCAAACATCAGGCTTATGAACTTCAAAAAGATCTACTTAAAGGTCAAAGGCAGTGGCTCACCCCTGCTGTGACGCTATGGCCCTCTACAGAGGGTGACAAAGAGTGGGACTCTCATCTCAAAAAAAAAAAAAAAGATCTACTTAGTGTACTTTTAAGAGGAAGAGATTTTGATTTCCCAGTTGTAGCATAGAGCACAGAGTTCATTTCATAATCAACTGTCTTGTGTTCAGGTTTTTCCCCCTGTTATTTTACTTATTTGTGGATTGACAGTGCGTTAGTCTAACCCCAGTGTGGGTGTTGCCTGTGCATCTCCATGGAGAATCCAACACACAGACATTGGCTTCCAGCCACTGCTGATACTAGAGCCTCTACTGGAGAACAGTGAGGCGACTGTGCGCCTCTCTTCTCTATTGTGCCCATTGGTGTTTTACAGGGAACGAGGAACATACTTGACCCATCTCTAATCTCTCTTTGTATTCTTTTTTTTTCTCTGTATTTTTGCTGTCCTCTCCAGGGCCCTTGCAGCAGTGTGCGGAAGATCGCCAGATCTGCCCTTCCCTGGCCGGATTCCAATTTACTAAGTGGGACAGTGAAACACATAATGAGGTGTGGTCAACTTTTAGACTTATAAGGGCTCTGGGCACTTCTCCAGTGGCTTGTGGTTTCAGTTAGATGGCCCAAGATTAGTTCTGCCCAATGGGAACCAAAACTGTGGCATCATTTTTATTTAGCCAAGAGTACAGAAAATATTTCCTTTGGCACTTCTGTAGATATAAAAAACCTGGGGTGGAGAGTGGGAGAGATGTGACCCCCAGCAGGACTGTTATATAGCTAAATGAGTTCTCTCTTCTGCTTCCCTAGGGTGAGATGGTCCTGCCGTTAATGAGTGAATTTTTCTTGTCAGATTTACTCTTGAATGTGATTATCTCAGTAGCCTCTGGTTTCTTAGACTGCTATCAAGCTTAAGGAATTTCCTGCTCTTTGGAGTTGAGTCTCTTGACACTGAGTTTCCTGAGAATTGTCACGTGTAGAGCTTTCCTCTGTGTATTTTTAGCATGGGCCCCTTTAGCCTGCTTACTACAACTTCCAGAATAAATGGTCTCCATGGAAAAATGTTTTCTTTAAACATGTAGTTAATGGATGAAGATTCCTGTTTCATGTTTTACAAAATGTACCTGACAACAATACAGCCTCATCCTGTGCTGCACAATATAAACTTCCTCAGCACTATCATGAGAACTCTGGCTCCAGCAGGCAGGGGGAGGGAAGGGTGGTATGGAGGAAGGAGAGTACTGGAAACTGGAATTTAAAGCTGAGAAGGCTGTCCCTCCAATGGTGACCTGAGGTGGTTATAGGAAGCAGAACTAAAGAACCCTCTTTTGTCCCTCTAGTCTGTGTCAGCCCTGGTGGACAAGTTTAAGAAGAATGACCAGGTATTTGACATCAATGCTGAGATTGAGGAGAGTGACTGTGAGGACTTGCCCGAGGGCCCCCTGGAGGACGACTTTGATGCCAACGATGAAGCTAACCACCCTGAAGCTGGGGATCATGAAGAGTTCAGGAGCTGGAAGGAGCCCTGCCACGTTCAAAGCTCCCAGTAAGGCTCTCAGGGTCACAGAAAATGTTTCCATAGGATTTTTTTAAATCCATTCTTAACAGTTTTCCTGCTGGGGGTGATCTAGTTTCATCTCTGATTGGCTGAGTTGGTGTGCTTTATTGTACACATCCGCTGAGCTCTTCTGAATCACAGAAATCACACCTGGCATTGAATGTTGGCTTGTTACTTTGGTTATAAAACCAACACTGTAGGAGTTTGTAAGGATGAAAAGAACTGTAAAGTGCCAGACCAAAGTACCTGGGATCTAGTGGCTACTTTAGTGGGGCTGTTGTTACCACATGTATTTTGGTAGCAGAGCATGCTCCCTTTCTACATACTGTGTGTAGCCTGGCTTTTGGTGATATTACTGCATATCAATTACATGTATAGACAGAAACAGGCTTATGTTTTGTTTATAGAAAAAAGTGGCCTGAAGAGTAAGCAAAGAGGGGGACTAGGAAGTGTTGGGTTACCAGATAGGCAGACTGGAGAATATCAAAGGAAGGAAAACTAACCTATCTCATTTGTAACCTGGGGTCTGCCTGCAGTGAGCTTTGGATGTCAGGCTTTAGTGCAGACCACCTAACTGAGAATATCAGGGGTAGAAAAGGCCAGGTGATTGCCTGTGTGTCCAGGATTGAAAACCACTATTTCCTACTGAAAGGTCTTCAAGGGCCTCTAGTTCAAGGTAGAATGGAAACAATACTGAATGATAAATACCAGTGTTATATAGGATGCCCCATGTTATTGGTTCCTGGATGGCAGCACTTTGACAGCTATGTGCAATGTAAAAGTGGAGCACTCTGTGCACATACACTAAGAAAGACTACTTGGGAGACTGAGACAAGAGAATCGCTTAAGCCCAAGGGTTTAAGGTTGCTGTGAGCTGTGACATCATGGTACTCTACTGAGTGCAACAAAGTGAGACTATGTCTCAAAAAAAAAAAAAAAGTTTTTTTTACAAGGTTTTTAAAAAAAAAATTAAGTATTTATTTTGGACTTCCACTTCATAGTGCTTCTCATTTGTGGAGAAGGGGGTAGGTAGAGTCTTCAGTGATATCATACGCTCCTTTACATGTAACTAACATGATTGGAATCATGAGAAAGTACACGTGCAAACATAATTTCATATGTGTTACAGGGAGGAAATAATTTCTCTTGGGGACAGAGATATTAGGACCATGTGCCCTCTTCTCTCCATGAAACCTGGAGAATATTCCTATTTCAGTCCCCGGACTATGTCGATGTGGGCTGGCCCAGATCACTGGCGCTTTAGGCCTCGACGCAAACGTACGTACTTCTAGATGGAACTTTAAGGAAAGAATAGTGTGGATGATTAGTCAATCAGCAGTTAGCTAAGGAAGGGAAGTGCCAGTTGTGGCTCTGTTGCTGCTTCTGATAAGCTGAAGAAGTGCCTGGTGGCTCATGCCTGTAATGCTAACACTCTGGGAGTCCAAGGCACGTGGATTCCTTGAGCTCAGGAGTTTGAGACCAGCTTGAGCAAGAATGAGACCCCATCTCTAAAAACTAGCTGGGTGTTGTGGTAGGCATCTGTAGTCCCAGCTACTTGGGAGGCTGAGGCAAGAGAATCGCTTGAACCCAAAGAGTTTGAGGTTGCTGTGAGCTATGACACCATGGCACTCTACTGGGGGCAAGAAAGTGAAACTTTGTCTCAAAAAAAAAAAAAAACAGGGCTAGCACCTGTGGCTCATCTGGTATGGCTCCGGCTCCATATACCGAAGGTGGTGGGTTCAAGCCTGGCCTTGGCCAAACTGCAAAACAAAAATAGCCGGGTATTGTGGTGGGCGCCTGTAGTTCCAGCTACTCAGGAGGCTGAGGCAAGAGAATCGCCTAAGCCCAGGAGTTGGAGGTTGCTGTGAACTGTGTGACGCCACGGCACTCTACTGAGGGCAATAAAGTGAGACTCGGTCTCTACAAAAAAAAAAAGAAACAAAACATACAGATGATCTAGTCTCCAATTAGTTGGTCTGATCTGGGATGAAGGGTCAGTTAAAATCAAGGCCTCTGGATGGGAAGATTAAGTACCCACAACCTCATACTGTTCCCTAGTGTCTGCATGACTTTGTACAAGGGCCCTATGTGAGAAGGACCAACAGGCTTTAGAGGACACGTGGTAGTTATTGCATAAGCCAGCACTCTGCAGACCCAGAAGGTCTATGCCAGCATTTCATGTTTTGCATTCTGTCTTTGAAAGGAAGGAAATAGCATGTTTTTGAAAAATATTATAAAAAATTATAAGTTTAGAACAAAAGTGAGGTATATGATTTAGTGTTCCTACTCCTGTTGAGATGCTCAGACACAAATGCTACCTTGTTGCTAGGGCTATCTGTGATCTCGTGAGATAAGTAAATAATTTTGACCAGTTGACATCTATGTTCATTTCTGCAGAAGATGCTTCTTCCCAATCAGAGAACAAAAAGAAGAGTACAAAGAAAGATTTTGAAATTGATTTTGAAGATGATATTGACTTTGATGTATGTTTTCGAAAAACAAAGGTTTGTGCTGGATTTATTAGTATTTGTGCTTTCTTATATTACTTTGTGCTTCTTTTTTCCTTTCACCTGTGATTTTCTTTTCTGTTTCTTTCTTTGTTTTTTTTAAGAGACAGTGCCTAACTCTATCACCCAGGCTTGAGTGCAGTGGTGTCATCATAGTTCACTGCAGCCTCAAATGCCTATGCATAGATGATCCTCCTGCTCAGCCTCCCGAGTAGCTGGGATTACAAGTGTGTACATCACCACACCTGGTTAATTTTTCTACATTTTGTATAGATGTGGTCTCACTATTTTTTTTTTTTTTAAGAGACAGAGTCTCACCTTGTCACCCTGGGTAGAGTGCCGTGGCGTCACAACTCACAGCAACCTCCAACCCCTGGACTTAGGCGATTCTCTTGCCTCAGCCTCCCAAGTAGCTGGGACTACAGGCACCCGCCACAACACTTGGCTAATTTTTGTTGCAGTTTGGCTGGGGCCAGGTTCGAACCCTCCACCCTTGGTATATGGGGCTGGCACCCTACTCACTGAGCCACGGGTGCCACCCTGGTCTCATATGTTGCTCAGGCTGATCTCAAACTTCTGGGCTCAAGTGATCATCCTGCTTTGGCTTCCCTAAGTGCTAAGATTATAGGCTTGAGCCACTGCACCTGGCCTGACTTTTAAAAAATTTATTATAAATTTAACTCTTAGAGTAAATGGATGTTTTCATACTTTCTCATATCCTAAGACACCATTGAAAAATAGTACCAAAACTCAGTGGCAGAAAAAATCAAATTTAGAATAAGGAGAATAATATCTAACAAAATCACTTTTTTACACAGAACTGTGGAACTCTGATCCAAACCCAAACTCCTTCATTTTATTTTATTTTATTTTATTTATTTTTTCTGTTTTTGGCTGGGGCTGGGTTTGAACCCACCACCTCCGACATATGGGGCCAGCGCCCTACCCCTTTCAGCCATAGGTGCCGCCCTTTTATTTTATTTTTTGAGACAGAGACTTACTAAGTTGCCCTTGGTAGAGTGCTATGGCATCATAGCTCACAGCAACCTCCAACACTTGGGCTTAAGTGACTCTCTTGCCTCAGCCTCCCAAGTAGCTGGGACCACAGGCGCCTGCCGCAGTGCCCAGCCATTTTTTTTTTGTAGTTTTTGGCCAGGTTTGAACCCACCACCTCTGGTATATAGGGCTAGCGCCCTACTCCTTTGAGCCACAGGTGCTGCCCAACGCACCTGGCCTTTTTTTGGTTGCAGTTGTCATTGTTGTTTGGCCGGCCCAGGCTGAGTTTGAACCCACCAGCTTTGGTCTGTGTGGCTGGTGCCCTAGCCACTGAGCTATAGGCACCAAGCCAAACCCAACCTCCTTTAAAAAAATGTTTTGTGCTGGGCCCTGTGGTTCACACTTGTAATCCTCACACTCTGGGAGACCAAGGTGGGTGGATTGCTTGACCTCATGAGTTTGAGACCAGCCTGAGCAAGACTGAGACCCTATCTCTAAAAATAACTGGACATTGTGTAGTTGCAGTTACTTGGGAAGCTAAGGCAAGAGAATCACTTGAGCCCAGGAAGTTGAGGTTGCTATGAGCTATGACACCACGGCACACTGCCAAGGGCAACAAAGTGAGACTCTGTCTCAAAAAAAAAAAAAGTTTTGACCATTGATATTAAAGATGCCTAAAATACATACATATCCATGTAAAATATATATAGATTTATGTGTGTGAATCTAAACATATATATACATATATATATATATATATATTTTTTTTTTTTTTTTTTTTTTTTTCCTTAAATTAATAGGCTGCTATTGTTCTGGCCAAGTCTACTTTGGAGAACCAGAATTGGAAAGCCACCACTCTCCCTACAGATTTCCACTATGTTGTCGATACTCTCGTCCAACTTCATCTCAAACCCGGCACCAGGGTAAGGCTGTTTTTTGGTTCCTTTAAGCAGCTCTTATTCCCAGCCCTGCTGACAGCTTACCAGGTATTGAGTAGTTAGTACTGTGACTGTTAGGTATTGTATGCTACAGGAAAGAAGAACATGTAAGGAGGGACATATGTTTGCTAATATATGTGGCAGACGTGAATTTGTTAGCTAATATATCTGACAATACAGAAGATCAGATGGGTAAGGCAGAGGAAGCTAAAGGGAAAAGCTTATAGGATAGATGTGAACTAAAAAGTCAGAAATACCTTACTGGCTAAAATGCTAGACACAGGCTCAGCGCCTGTGGCTCAGCGAGCTAAGGCGCCAGCCATGTACACCTGAGCTCGTGGGTTCGAATCCAGCCCGGGCCCGCCAAACAACAATGGTGGCTGCAACCAAAAAATGGCCGGGCGTTGTGGCGGGCACCTGTAGTCCCAGCTACTTGGGAGGCAGAGACAGGAGACTCACTTGAGCCCAGGAATTGGAGGTGGCTGTGAGCTGTGATGCCACAGCACTCTCTCCAGGGTGTCAGCTTGAGGCTCTGTCTCAAAAAAAAAAAAAAGAAAATGCTAGACACCAAAGACACCATGTTGGAATGCATTAAGGGTAAGTGTAAAGTCCTTTGATAAAGTTTAAAAATTTTTTAGTTATTTCTTTTTTTTTTTTTTTATTTTTATTTTTTTGAGACAGAGCCTCAAGCTGTCACCCTGGATAGAGTGCTGTGGCATCATAGCCCACAGCAACCTCCAATTCCTGGGCTCAAGCGAGTCTCTTGCCTCCGCCTCCCAAGTATCTGGGACTACAGGCGCCCACCACAACACCTGGCCATTTTTTGGTTGCAGCCGTCATTGTTGTTTGGCAGGCTGGGCTGGATTTGAACCCGCCAGCTCAGGTGTAAGTGGCTGGCGCCTTAATCCATTGAGCCACAGGCGCCTAGCCTAGTTATTTCTTAATTCTCTCACTTTCTCAGTGAAGTTGTGGATTTACTCATCAGGTAGTTTATATAATCCACAAATTCCTTGCTCATGATCCAAGTATAGAAGTGAGCCACAGCAACATGTTGGGTCACATTTTCAGGAAGTCCCTGTTTGCTATCCAATCTTCCAAGGATCTTTTGAAGACTGTTATGTAGAGAACTCTAGAGCACCTTATGTTGTGTCCTGATTGCCACCAACTTCATTTGTTTGGGGCTTTTGTGGTGCTAGTAGCAAGTGCATGTTGCCAGGGTAACCAGACATTGTTTCATGCTAAGTTCCATTTCTTGTGGATCCTCTGCTCATTTACATTCTTGGTTGTCGTACTCTTGTGGTGTCAAGCACATGAACAGTTTATAGTTTCCTCTTCTTTATTTTGCCAATTTTTCCACAAAAAATTAATGGTAGTCCATATTTCCTTGAATTCACTGATACCTGGCATTCTGTTTTTATAAACCAACCTAGATATATTTTTCTTTCTTTCTTTTTTTAATCTGTTAACAGTTTTATAAAAATATGGAACGCTTCACGAATTTGCACTTCATCCTTGCGCAGGGGCCATGCTAATCTTCTCTGTATCATTTCAATTTTAGTATATGTGCTGCTGACACAAGCACTGATACATTTTTCTTTCTGGTCAATATTGTCCACATAATAGAACAGAGAGTACAAACACAGAGAAGTAAAGTTGCAACAGTTGTGGAAACTATGGCTATAGTCAATATTGGTTAGGTTCTAGTAGCAGTCGTCATGGTATAGGTAGTCAGAGGACAGATAGGGCCCTGAGATGGAATAGCAGAAGAAGGCCAAATGAAGGCAAGTGGTAGAACATTTCTGTCAACCCTTGCTCAGCCCCAGGATGAAGCCACTTGATAGGAACTTATGCAAGAAATGCTGTCTGTAGCCACAAGGCACTCTCTTTCCTCCAGGCCCTTATGAACCTTTCAGTAATGTGGCCTGTGTGGTAATTTGCATATTCACATGTGAAGGTGCTAGAAGAAAGTCATTAGAGCATTGCTTTCTAGGGTCTGCTTATTTTTGTTTTTTTCTTTCATAATTGTTTCTTATCGAGGAAAGAACTTGTGCTTGTTCTTATCCAAAAAAATAAATTTTCTTGTGTGTACTAGGGCAGCCAGACACCAGGAGCTAAAGAGCCTTATTCTTCTAGCAGAGCTACATGAGGAACATGACTACAGATATACCTTGTTTTATTGTGCTTCATTTACAATACTTCATAGATACTGTAGTTTTTGTTTTTGAGGCAGTCTCTAACTGTTGCCCTCGGTAGAGTACCATGGTGTCACAGCTCACAGCAACCTCCAACTCTTGGGCTTAAGTGATTCTCTTGCCTCAGCCTCCCAAGTTACTGGTACTACAAGTGCCAGTTACAACACCCGGCTATTTTTTGGTTGTGGCTGTCGTTGTTTGGCAGGCCCAGGCTGGATTCCAACCTTCTAGCTCCGCTGTATGTGCCTGGCACCCTAGCCGCTGAGCAACAGGTGCCAAGCCACAGATGCCATGTTTTTTTTACAAATTGAATGTTTGTGGCAAGTCTTTGTTGAACAAGTTTTATCAATGTGCCATTTTTCAAGTCACTTCATGTTTGTGTCACATTTTGGTAATTCTCACACTGTTTCAAACATCTTCATTGATATTATCTGTTATAGTGATCAGTGACATATGGTATTATAATTGTTATGAAGTCCCACAGCCTGTTCCAATATACGGGTATGAACTTAATATTTTGTGCTCTGACTAATCCATAAATTGGCCTTTTCCCTTTTGAGATACAGTGTTAAAATTAGGCCAATTAATGATCCTACATTGGCTTCTAAGTGGATGTGGCCAGAGTCTTTTGAAAACACTGGGGAAAGTTTTCACCATTCTAGAGGCTGTTAAGAATATTCCTGATTTGGAGTGTTTGCGGGCCTCTCAGCCTGCTGTTATGGTAGGTGAGGAAGGGCAGGGATGCCCAGTGCTTGGAATTCCCACCTCTGCTCTGACTCCAGAATATCAGAGTGGCCTTGGGACCTGATTCGTCCCGCTCAGCCAGTCCTTGAGACCATAGCGACTGAGGCTTGGGGTCTGGACAAGGGTTTCCTGCGCAGTTCTGGGCGCCATTGGAGGTGCAGGGACACAGGGCTCCGGTGTGACCAAAGTTTTGGTTTGGCTCAGATTTCAAATGAAAATGTTTGAGAGTGTTGACTCTACAACCACAAGATTTGGCGGGGATCTCTGGGCTGAAATCTGTTCCTGTCTGCCAAATCCTGACCAGGAAGATGGTGCCAACAATGCTTTCTCAGACTTGTTTGTGGATTCTTACCCCGGTAGTAAAGGCCAGAGGGAAGCAGCAGACTTTTCTGTCCAGCCAGCTATAAAGCCCTGGACTACCGTGCAGGATTCAAAAGTGTATTTAGCATCTCTAAAGAAGAAACTGAGAAGAATCAGAGGTTTAAATTAGGAAGTGACTTCCAAGCACATACTTTGAACCCTGGCCTAAGCCAAGAAGGAATGCTGGGATCAGTTCCTTCAGGAGAAATTAGCTTCAGAGTTCTTTGTGGATGAACTAGATTCTGATGAGAGCACCTTGGAACATTTCAAGAGGTGGCTTTATCCAAATAAAGTAGCTCATCCACGGAGGAGGTCCAGTATCTGATTCCTCCAGAATCACAGGTTCAGAAGTAAGATGCCGGAGACAAGCCAGCAGCAGCAGAACAATAAATAAGCATACTTGAGCAGCTGTCTTAGGTCTAGAGGGAACAGTAGAGAGTTCCTCAGAGCAGCAAGGAGAAATCTAGGTAGGAGAAAAGCCCTAACTTTCACTCCACAAAGGAAACAGCTGGAAGCTCCTGAGGACTGACTTGGGGCTGTGATGTGTCACTGTCTTGGATGAAGTGACTGACCCAGCATGTGCTAGGTCAAAATATTGTTTTCGTCTGTATATAACAGCTTCACTGAGCTCTGTTGTTGCAAGGTAGGAGTCTCCTAAGGAGCTGGCGAAGGACCACATATGAAAGTACCTAGAGAAACTGAGGCCCCTGATATGTAATGTATAAGTTAAGTAAGCCATATTTTTCCTTGCCTCTTCTAGATATTCATGCCTGTGTCCCATCATTCCCATGGTAAATTGCCAGGGGTGAGTGGTGCCAAGAGTGAAGTCTGCCTTCTGAATCCAAGCCCCATGTGGGGCTTCTCTAATGTATCTATAGCAAATATAGGGACACTAAATATTTTAATGAAATTCTGTATTTCAAAAACCCATATAAACTCACCATGTGTTTGTAATACAAATTCAAAATTAACATTTAACAACAAATATTTACTGAGTTAAGAAATGCCTTATTTTCTTCTACTATTTCTCACATGACACAACTTCTAAATCTCTCTCCACTTAGAATACTCTCCTCTGGGCACACTTTCAATAGTCCCTCCAAATATCCAATATTTCATACAGGCATACCTCAGAGACACTGAGAGTATGGCTCTGGACCACCAGAATAAAGCAAATATTGCAATAAAGTGCATTGCAGGTATTTTTGGCTTATGCTATGCTCTTGTCTATTAAGTGCACAATAGCAGTAGATCTTTAAAAAATGTACAAATTAAAACCACTTTATTGCTAAAAAATACCAAAAATCATCTCAGCTTTCAGCAAGTCATAATCTTTTTGCTAGTGGAAGGTCTTGCTTGGATGTTGACTAAACAGGGTGGGGGTGGCCATGACAATTTCTTGAAATAAGACAACAATGAAGTTTGCACATTCATTGACTTTTCCTTGGTAGCGTTTAACATTGTTTGATAGCATTTTACCCACAAAACTTTTTTTTTGCGACAGCGCCTCAAGCTGTCACCCTGGATAGTGCTGTAGCATCACAACTCACAGCAACTACAACTCCTGGGCTTAAGCAATTCTCCTGCCTCCACCTCCCAAGTAGCTGGGACTACGTGCCTGCCACAATGCCCGGCTATTTTTTGGTTGCAGCAATCATTGTTGTTTGGCGGGCCAGGGCTGGATTCGAACTCACCAGCTCAGGTGTATGTGGCTGGTGCCTTAGCTGCTTGAGCCACAGGTGCTGAGCCTACCCACAGAACTTTTCAAAATTGAAGTCAATCCTCTCAAATCCTGATACTGCTTTATCAACTAAGTTTAGTTTAGTTTAAACCCTTTGTTATTATTTTAATAATGTTTACAGCATCTTTACCAGAAGTAGATTCTATCAAGAAAACACTTTCTTTGCACATTCAGAAAAAGCAACTCGTTGTCTGTTCAAATTTGATCATGACATTGTAGTAATTCAGTCTCCCTGAAGATGGCTTTACTTCTTTCTCATTCTAGTCCTCTTGCTATTTCCATTACATATGCAGTCACTTCTTTCACTGAAATTTTGATTCCTCAAAGTCACGCATGAGGACTGGAATCAGCTTCTTCTAAACTCCTGTTACTGTTAGCATTTTGACCTCCTTCCATGAATCAGGAATATTCTTCTTTTTCTTTTTTTTAGACAGAGCCGAACGCTGCTGCCCTGAGTAGAGTGCCGTAGCATCACAGCTCACAGCAACCTCCAACTCCTGGGCTTAAGCGAGTCTCCTGCTTCAGCCTCCCAAGTAGCTGTGAGTACAGGTGCCCGCCACAATGCCCAGCTATTTTTTGGTTGTAGTTGTCATTGTTGATTGGCAGGCCCGGGCTGGAGTCGAACCTGCCAGGTCTGGTGTATGTGGCTGGTGCCTTAGCCGCTTGAGCGACAGGCGCTGAGTCTGAATCAGGAATATTCTCGTTTTTTTTTTTTTCTGATGAGAAGCTTTATATGACAACGCACTCTGAACAATAACGCAATAAACAAGGACAAAAGATCAGACTCATCTAGGAAAGCTCCCACAAGGAACAAGCTTGGAACTATTCAGGAGTAGTGTCAAATACTAACACCATACTTACAAGTCTGACCTGGAACCTGGCCCCTTTTGAGTATAGAAGGAAGTTGGGGGAGAAGCCATGCATGAAATAAAATATCTATATATATATATAGATATATACACACACACACAGATATAAACCAGATATAAACACCCACGTTTTCATACTTCTTTTACCCATTTTCTCCTCAAGGAATAAATGTGAGAAAGGAGAAGCCCAGCCTCTTTCCCTCGTGGTTTTAATTTGTACATTGTTTTTTAGATCTACTGCTATTGTGCACTTAATAGACAACAGCATAGCGTAAGCCAAAAAATACCTGCAATGCACTTTATTGCAATATTTGCTTTATTCTGGTGGTCCGGAGCCATACTCTCAGTGTCTCTGAGGTATGCCTGTATGAAATATTGGATATTTGGAGGGACTATTGAAAGTGTGCCCAGAGGAGAGTATTCTAAGTGGAGAGAGATTTAGAAGTTGTGTCATGTGAGAAATAGCAGAAGAAAATA
>CAUYON010084547.1:0-25079 GCA_963573935.1 Arctocebus calabarensis
AGTCCCAGCTACTAGGGAGGCTGAGGCAAGAGAATCGCTTAAGCCCAAGAGCTGGAGGTTGCTGTGAGCAGTGTGACGCCACGGCACTCTACCCAGGGCGATAAAGTGAGACTCTGTCTCTACAAAAAAAAAAAAAAGAATCTAAATTTGCGGCTTGGCGCCCGTGGCTCAATGGGCTAAGGCGCCAGCCACGTACACCTGAGCTCGAGGGTTCGAGTCTAGTCCGGGCCTGCCAAACAACAATGACGACTGCAACCAGGAAATGCCCGGGTATTGTGGCGGGCACCTGTGGTCCCAGCTGCTTGGGAGGCAGAGGCAAGAGACTCGCTTGAGCCCGGGAATTGGAGGTTGCCGTGAGCTGTGATGCCATTGCACTCTATCCAGGGTGACAGCTTGAATCTCTATCTCAAAAAAAAAAAAAAAAGAATCTAAATTTGCTTTTTCCTGACGGTCACTGAATTGTCCCAGCATCATTCCTGAAGAGTCAGTCCTTCCCCCATGAGGTCACATCTACCTGCTCCTCACTTAGATATTCTGTAACACTGAGCTATTTGGCAACTCGTATCCCTGTCCGTTCACTGTTATTATTGTCACTTTACAGACTAATATCTGATGGAACACTATACCACCACTCTCTAATTACTTATTTTGATTATTCTTTCCCATTTCTTCTTCTAGATGACCTTTAGAAAGCATTTTCTCTGGGGTGCAGTGGGGCTCACGCTATAATCCTAGCTAGCACTCTGGGAGCCTGAGGCAGGTGGATTGCCTGAGTTCAGGAGGGGAGACCAGCCTGAGCAAGAGCCAGACCCCATCTCTAAAAACAGCCCAGAATTGTGGCAGGCCCTGTAGTCCCATCTGCTCGGGAGGCTGAGACAAGTGGATTGCTTGAGCCCAAAGAGTTTGAGGTTGCTGTGCGCTATGACCCCCAAGATACTCTATGAAGTTGACAAAGTTTTCTGTCTCAAAAGAAAGAAAGAATCCAACTTATTACTTTTTTTGAGATAAAACAAGGCGTTGTAAAGGTCAGGAAAACTACCATGCACTGTACTATGTAGATGTTATCAGGTGTAGTTACAAAGAGGAAACAAAGTGATGTCTATTCTGACAATACATTTGGGACTGGGGGAAGGAACAAAGTGTGGTGCCACAGTGCCGCCCTCTTGTGGGAGCCACAGATTGAACACTATTACTCAAGACCCAGGAAGGGACGATAGTTGTGTGTGAAATGAACCAGAAGCCCACGTCTAAGCCTTAAACAGTGCATAGAAAAGTTTACTCTGCTCAATGATCAAAGAGATGCCTTTTTGCTACCCATGACAATTTCCTTCTTTATTAGTCTCAAATGTATGAATTTTTACCATAACAGATTGATTCCTTTCAGCCTCAACCTCATAAGATTCTTCATTTGGACCACAAAACACAGAAAAACCACTGGAGTAGGTATTTTTGCAATTTTTCCACAGATTTTTTTTTTTTTGAGATAGATTCTCACTCTTTTGTCCTTAGAATGCCATGGCAACACAGCAACCCCAAATTCTTGGGCTCAAGAGATTCACTTCCCTCATCCTCCTGAGTAGCTGGGACTACAGGCACCCGCCACATCTCCTGGTGACGTCTTAGAGATGGGGTCTCACTCTTGCTGAGGCTGGTCTTGAACTTATGAGCTCAAGCAATCCTTCTGCCTCAGCTTTCTAGAATACAAGGATTACAGGCGTGAGCTACCATGCCTGGCCCTCACAGATCTTATATGCCCAGAGGTTAACTACATACACTGGATGCCTTAGAGATTAGTTCTCTTGGTGAAACTCTGGTTGAGAGTGGACTTGTCTTGGTAAATGAACATATCCCTAATACTGTAAAACCTCAAAATTTTAAAAAGCCTTACCTGGCTTGCTGTTGGTCGTTTCTTTGGATCCCAATTCAACATTTCATTCATAAGCTGAATGGCTTCATTACTGGCATTGGGAATAAGAGTTTTTAAGTTGATAGGAACACACTGGGGAAAGCGGAAATTCATAGAGGATGCAAGCTGGTATCCTTCGGGCCAGTCGCTCTGTGTAAGGAATATGGAAGTGTGGGTGGGAGGGAGCAGGAAGAAAAATGATTTTTAGTCATCCGTTTCAAAACAGAGTAGTAATATAAAAATCATTCGTGTGTGAACATTTCAATGTTGATTAAACAAATGTGAGCATATAATACCAGACCACATATACAATTCATTCAATGCTACAAACAGTCTAGAAAGAACACTGAATGTGCGTTAGGAGAAAATGAGAAAGCGCTTTTACAAATTTCAAAATGTTAAACTCTTGTCTGGTTTTGGATCTTGGCGATTATGGTACTTGGGTGACTTTGAACAAATAAGGGCACGTGCTTTACAAAAAGGCTGATTACTACAAAGATCCAGAACCCCCATAGTTGACCTGCACCCTACATTGACTGCCTCCTTATGTTGACCTAACTTTCAACCAGACAGGCACCGCATGCATGTTTCAGTACAGGAGGCCTCATTCCTCATGTTGACCACCTCCACGTGCTGACCAATTTGCTACGGTCCTTTGGCTGGTTGACTTACACAGGTTCTGCTGTATTATACACAGCATCCTGTGTTAAAAATGTCACATAGCTGGGGAATGACAATCCTGCCAAAGCTTTAATAGCTACATTTACTTGTCTAAGGTCAACAAGGTACACACTAACTTCATTAGGATGTCATTCTACACACATTTATTAAGCACATCTCAGAAAGTAAGGACTAGCTAAAACATAACAGTTAATCAAAAAATACTCAGTTCACAAAGTCAAATACCCAAGGCAGAGATGTAGCAAGGGAAACAAGAAAGGGTCCAGGTCCCCAGAGTTTAATGAGCTGACACCACTAGACAGACACAGAGCAAGTAGGAATGAGCCTAACCAAGGTGGTCTATGTAGTTGCCAGCTAGTCTTCAACCCAACGCTATACTCTACATATACAGAATTTTCTTAAGTTTTTTTATTTTTATTTATTTTTTTGTAGAGACAGAGTCTCACTTTATCGCCCTCGGTATCACACAGCTCACAGCAACCTCCAACTCCTGGGCTTAGGTGATTCTCCTGCCTCATTTTCCCGAGTAGCTGGGACCACAACACCTGGCTATTTTTGTTGTTGTTGCAGTTTGGCTGGGGCTGGGTTTGAACCCACTACCCTTGGTATATGGGGCCAGCACCTTACTGACTGAGCCACAGGCGCCGCCCCATATTCTTGTTTTTATTGGAGTTTAATACATGAAAAGGCAGGTATTGTAAAAGTACCCCTTGATGAGTTTTTTTAAAAAGCACCTTTTTTCTTCAGTCTGGTGGCTTCTTGCAAGCCTTATCCCACCCCAATATAAAGAAATACAAACATTATAAGAAAACTATCCATTAAAGTCTGAGCCTATTTAAAAATAAAAATATCTGATATCTAGACAAAAGTTATAATTAAAAGTTATAAAGTTAAAAGCAAAGTAGTAAGTTTAAGTTATAACAACTGAGGGACAAGAGTACTTACTTTTTTGGGAGTCCCTAAAACTTGGCAAATCTTAAAGATTTCATCGACCTCACTTGTTCCTGGGAAAAGAGGCCTTAACGTATAGAGCTCAGCCATTATACTTCCCACAGCCCACACATCAATGGGAGAGCTATAAACTGAAGATCTTAATAAAACTTCAGGAGCCCGATACCTATGAAAATAGAAAACAAAAACGATAAAATCTATTTTAGTTGTAATTTGAAACATAGATGGGCAGTAACATTCTGCCCTGTCTGGTCATACATTTCAATTAAGGAATGGGTATTAATTAGCGTCTGTGCTTTAGGTGTTTGTACCACATACGGGGGACAATTGGACATAATGTTTGTTGACCACAAACAATGAGTGGGGCTAGAGACAAATGTAAATGAAATGTCCAATGAAATGCCAGGTACAGTAGCTACACCTATAACCCTAGCACTCTGGGAGGCCAAGATGGTAGATTGATTGAGCTCAGAAGTTCAAGATGAGCCTGAACAAACAACTGTGAGACTCTATATCTACTAAAAATAGAAAAACTAGGGCAGCGCCTGTGGCTCAGTGAGTAGGGCACCAGCCTCATATAACAAGGGTGGCGGGTTCCAACCGGACTTGGCCAAACTGAAAAAAAATAGCCGGGCATTGTGGCAGGCACCTGTAGTCCCAGCTGCTTGGGAAACTGTGGCAAGAGAATCACCTAAGCCCAAGAGCTGGAAGTTGCTGTGAGCTGTGATATCCAACACTCTACCAAGGGCGACAAAGTGAGACTATGTCTCTAAAAAAATAGAAAAACTTTCCAGGAATGGATTAACAAGCTATGGTATATGTATACCATGGAATACTATTCGGCCACTAAAAAGGATGGAGACTACATCTTTTGTATTAACCTGGATGGCATTGAAACACATTCTTCTTAGTAAAGCATCACAAGATTGGAGATGCAGGAATCCAACGTACTCAATCCTGATATGAGGACAATTAATGCTAGCACATGGTGTGGGGTGGGGGAATGGGAGAGCAGTTGAGGGAAGAAGGGCGGGGGTGGGGGTGTCAGTGAGTGACACACCTCTTAGGGGCAGGACACAATTATAAGAGGGACTTTACCTAAAAAATTATAATAATAAATAAATAATAAAAATAGAAAACAGGTGTTGTGGTGGCCACCTGTAGTCCTAGCTACTCGGAATGCTGAGTCAAGAGGATTACCCCAAATCCCAGAAGTTTGAGGTTGCCGTGAGCTATGATGCCACAGCACTCTACCCAGGGTAACAGAGTAAGACTCTGTTTCAAAAAAAAAAAGAGAGAGAAAGAAATAAATATCCACATATCTTAAAACAAGAACTCAACTGAATAAATATGGAAATAAATGCTATTCTATGTATTAAGAAAAAAGGGAGAAATACCATATTACAAAACATTATTAGAGCCAGCATATATTCACATGAAGGACACACAGAAAGATGAACAAAGACTATCCCTGAGTAGTGAACTTTTTCCTTTTTTTTTTAGTTTGAAAGTACTGACACCCTTTGTTGACCCCTCTCTGTACATAATATTTTTAATTGAGAAAAATATTTCCACGAGCAAAGGTATCTGCTAAGTTCAACACAAAGTCTGCCAAATAGAAGATATTCTGAATTCCAACTCCTTCAATCACATTAAAATGTACAAATATTTTAGTCCAAATGTTTTGTAATGCTGTCTTTTGGCTTCATTCAGAGTACAGCAGGTCCCTCAAGATCATCATTTTGTTCAATGTCGTTTGTTATAACATCAATGAGGAAAAACAAAATTGATTTTCAGCTGGGGCTCTTGTCTGTGCGGAGTTTGCACATTCTCTCCTGTGGGTTTTCCCTAAGGTCTTCAGTTGCAACCAACACCCCAGAAATGTCGGGTATGTCTACGTGGTCCCTGTGTGACAGTGTGTGTATATGTGTGTGTATGTGCACACGTGTGTGTGTGTGTGTGTGTGTGTGTGTTGCACCTTAGGATGGGACAGCATCTGGCCAGGGCTGGGTCTCATCTGGGCCCTGAGTTGCTGGGACAGGCTCTGGCCACCCTCGACCCTGAGCTGGAATAAGTAGGTAAGTAATTATTTTCCTTGGTTTTTTAAAATTTATATATAGATCACATTTATTTCAATGTTTAATATTAACATTGATCTTTATTTAGAAGTTCAGTGATGTGTTTGTGACCAGAAATATGCCAAAGAACTATCACTCTTGTTTATATCAATCAGCTTATGGGGAATGCTGGTTTTGTTACACATTTCACTTAAAGGTTCAGTTTCTGAGAACCTGCTGACAAAGTTAAGGGAGGAATTACTGTATCTTTTTTGACAAATATTTTTAGCAGCCTTATTGAGATATAATTTACATATATACAATCCATTTAAAGTGTACAATTCAGTATATTGTAGTACATTCACAGATTTATGCATCTATCACCATGATCAACCTTAGAACATTTTTATTAACCCCCAAAGAAACCCTATGCCTCATATCCATCTGTATTCTTATGTCCCCACCCCTAGGTAACCAATAACCTGCTTTCTGTCTCTATAGATGTGCCTGTTCTGGACATTTCATACCACATTTCATATCAATGGCTATCTGGCCCTGGCTCCTTGGACTTAGGTAATGTTTTCAAGGTTCATCCACATTGGGGCATGCATCAGTAATTCATCTTTTTATTGCTGAATAATATTCCATTGTATGGATATACCATATTTACTTATCCATTCATCAGAGATGAACATTTGGGTTGTTTCTACTTTTTGGCTATGATGAAGAATGCTGCTGTGAATATTCATTTACAAGTTTTCATGTGGACATGGGTCTTCACTTCCCTTGGCAGTGTGGATTTGCTAGATCATGTTTAACCATTGAGAAACTGCCAGATTGGTTTCTCAAGCAGCTGCACCACTTTCTATGTCAGTAGTGCATTAGATTCTCATTCCTCCACATTCTTTTTTTTTTTTTTGAGACAGGGTCTTTCGGTAGAGTGCTGTGGCATCATCAAAGCTCACAGCAACCTGTGAACTCTTGGGCTTAAGCAGTCTACAGGTGCCACCACAACACCTGGCTATTTTTATGTTGTTTCAGCTGGCCTGGGTGGGTTCGAACCTAGCCAGCCTAGGTGTACGTGGCCAGCGCCCTACTCACTAAGCTACAGGTGCTGCCCCATATTCTTGTTTTTATTGGAGTTTAATACATGAAAAGGCAGATATTGTAAAAGCACCACTTGATGAGTTTTCACAAATAGAACACATCCGCAGACCCGGTACCCAGATCAAAAATGCACATTCTCAGCATCCCAGAAGGTCCTTCGTGCACTCATCCAATTATTATACACACCCACCCTCCAGGAACTGCTGGCTGTCTCGACTTTTTGTTGTTGTTGTTGTTTGGCTATCTTGACTTTTAAAGGCACAGGTTCGTTTTCTCTAGTTTTGCACTTCATACAAATGGAACCGTGCAGCACCGGCTGTTTTTGTGTTTGGCCTCTTGCTCTCACGTTGCCTCTGGGAGATTCATTCGCATCGCCGTACACGGCTGCAGACGCTCATTCTCACCACTGTAAGCGTTCCACTAGGGGACCCACTATTCTGCTGCTCGGGACATTTGGTTAGACTGCAGTTGGGACTATGACATGTCTTTGGTGAACATGTGCATATCTTTCTGTTGGTGACTCGTCATATTTAATTTGTGTACATGTGTTGTAAGTAGTAGGAGGCAAAGATTTTTCTCTTATGTTTGTTCACTGCTGTATTCCCTATACCTAAAACAAGCTTTGGCACATGGTAGGTGTTCTTGTTAAATGACTAATGAAATTCTTTTTCTTATTGATCACAATGGTAAAGAACCAATCCTCTTACGTACTTGTTGAATGAGTAGTGAAATTCCTCTTTCTTCTTTTCCCATTGATCAGAATAATAACGAACCAATTCCTTTTTTCTTTTTTTGAGACAGAGCCTCAAGTTGTTACCCCGGATAGAGTGCCGTGGCATCACAGCTCACAGCAACCTCCAATTCCTGGGCTCAAGCGAGTCTCTTGCCTCCGCCTCCCAAGTATCTGGGACTATGGGCACCCACCACAATGCCCAGCCATTTTTTGGTTGCAGCCATCATTGTTGTTTGGTGAGTCCAGGCTGGATTGGAACCCACCAGCTCAGCTGTACGTGGCTGGAGCCTTAGCCCGTTGAGCCACAGGCGTCGAGTCCCAATCCCCTCGTTTTAAAGAATACAAAATTCAGTTCTATATGGAACCTCTAGAAAGATAATGTAACAATCCATTGTCAGAAAACTTCAACACAGACTTATGCCTCAGGAGAGTGGTGTAAAACTACTCACCATCTGGTAGATACATAATCAGTATATGGTGGTTGTGACCTTAATTCTCTTGCAAGTCCAAAATCAGCGATTTTCACAAGTTCTGGACCCATACAAAGCAAGTTTTCTGGTTTCATGTCCCTATGAAAAAAGCCTTGGTAATATAAAGGAAAAAAAATACCAATAAATCATCACGTTTAAATAGTTCTATTTGATTCATAAACAATATAACTGAGCCTCTTTATCATAATTAGAAGGATAATCTTAAAAAACAAAAAAAAACCTAAGAAGTGATGGGCTGTAGGACTCCGCTTTCAAAATGATTTGGCATGACAGTTCACATAGGATGTAAGACCATTAAAAGTACCTGTTTCACACGTATTTTTATTTGCGGCTCCAACAGGTTCAGGCAGTGGGCTAGGTACTACCACATTACGCTGTCTCCTCATGAAACTACCTGCAGGAGGCATTGATATCGCTACTGGGTAAGAGGGGGAGGTGGAGTGCAGGAGAGCACCGCCTGATCTGGCTTCAATCGGTGCAGCTGGTTCCTCCAGGCTACTCCACTTGTTTGACAAGTCCATTACACAACAATGGAATGCCACACATTATAATTAATTCCTCCATTTAAAATTACTTCATATCCAGTTCTCAACAGCTATGTCACTGAAAACTCCAATAATTATAATGCTTATATTACCAATTCAATATACAAAATAAATGGTTGGTTACTCAAGGTATTGGGCAACCCAAAGAAAATGAGACAGAAAACCTAGAGGGAAAAAATTAAAGCCCTCCTTGCAAACCCGATTTGTTCTTAAGAAAGTCTTTTTCCAGGGGAGACCAGGAGTGTATTGGTTATACACAGAGGGGATTCTAACGGCCTTGTGAGGCAGGGGGCTTGTAGGTGGTCATCAGAAGGGTATTACTATACAGTCATGTAGCGCTGGGGTTAGGAAGACTTTCTAAGCCTGCACGTTTTTAATCACTTCACAGCCAGCATGGAGTCTGCATTTAGGACATCTGTAGCAGTTTTTCACTCCAAGTTTATAGGGTATTCCTACTGAAAACAGCTGGCAAGATACATTTCACTAACATCCAAGAGAAATCCATGGCTCTTTCATAATGCAAAGATAGGAATGGAAACATGATGGTATAGCAAAGTCACATTAATCCATGAAGTCTTAGAGAACTAAGCCAATTACAGATTTATCCAGTTGAGATTTTTCCCACTTGTAATATGAATATATTGGTAATCTAATCCTGTTTTAACTAAATATTAGTCTCATTTTTGACAGCAATTATTTAAAGATATCTATTTTCTTGAAGTATTACATATGAAATGTTTGACTACAGCAAAGAATATGATTTGGGGCTTGGTGCCTGTAGCTCAAGTGGCTAAGGTGCCAGCCACATACACCAAAGCTGGCAGGTTCAAATCCAGCTTGGGCCCACCAAATAACAATGACACCTACAACCAAAAAAAAAAAAAAAATAGCTGGGCATTGTGGCAGGTGCCTGTACTCCCAGCTACTTGGGAGGCTGAGGCAAGAGAATTGCTTAAGCCCAAGAGTTGGAGGTTGCTGTGAGGGACAGCTTGAGACTCTGTCTCAAAACAAAAATAAAAGAAAAGGAAAGAGTATGATTTGGCTTTTGTAAAAATGTCTAATTGTTCTTAGAGCCTGGTTTCCCAAATCACTATGTAGTCAACTGTATAATCAACTCTAGATAATTCATAGGTCATTTACTATCAGTCACAATTTTTAAATCCTAAATGAACTTTCTTTTTTAACCCCTTATGCTTTGGAATTTGCTGATAGTATAAATCAACCCAGGCAATAATCAAGACTTACCATGATGATCAGAGTCTAAAGCAAATTAAGAATTAGGACTCTATTGTGAATAATTTTAAAAAACAGGTAATCGTTTATTTCCAGGTAATTAACAAATTATTGATATTTACTAATGTAGTATAGTATATTATTAGGGGATTTAGACTTTTAAAGTCCCCAAAAGTTTATTTGAAACAAAAATTAAGGATTCAGAAATGTTCTCAAAATACTTATCTGGAATATCACATAAAATTTTTAGAAGATAAAATTATTTTCTGTTAGAAAATAAAGGAGAGAAGAGAATATAAAATATGGGGATCAGACACGAAAGGAGACCCAGGGTGATTTTTTGAGAGCCAGCATGGAGGGCAGCAACAGTATGGCACAAACTTCTCTAATTTTCTATCTATGGAGTTAGTGATTCTAAACAAATTTTCATTAAAAATCATCACATTCACTCTTAAAACTAATATTTATTTTGGTGTGATAGATAAGAAAAGCTATATAAACTAAAACACATAAATAAGAAATTCATAGAAAATGGAACAAGTATTTGCTTTAATTCCACTCAAGGAGTAGACACAACTGAATGTAAAGACTAAAGAAAACTATAAGACACCACGACGTGGATGTACCAATGTGATCTCTTCCAAGGAAGGACTTTTTTCCATTTCCATGATAAAATTAGGGGAGATGAGTTTGCAGGTTGGTTTATGATGACTAGACTAAGGGCTGATGATCAAACTGTTAAAATATTCAAGTTTCTTTTTTTGTTTTTGTTTTTTTTGAGACAGAGTCTCAAGGGTAGAGTGCTGTAGTGTCACAGCTCACAGTAACCTCAAACTCTTGGGCTTAAGTGATTCTCTTGACTCAGTCTCCCAAGTAGCTGGATCTACAGGTGCCCACCACAATGCCTGGATAAAAAATTCAAGTTTTTGGCTTGGCACCTGTGGCTCAAGCAGCTAAGGCGTCAGCCACACACATCTGAGCTGGCGGTTCAAATCCAGCCCTGGCCGCCAAACAACAATATTGGCTACAACCAAAAAATGGCTGGGCATTGTGGCGGGCGCCTGTAGTCCCAGCTACTTGGGAGGCAGAGGCAGGAGATTCGTGTGAGCCCAGGAATTGGAGGTTGTTGTGAGCTGTGATGCCATGACACTCTACCCAGGGTGACAGCTTGAGGCTCTGTCTCAAAAAAAAAAAATTCAAGTTTTTAATAAATATAGATTATTACAGGAAGGAAGTTATAGTATATAGAAATTCCATTTTATATCATACAGAACTGTAGAAATTCTAAATACTTTTTTTTTTTTTTTTTGTAGAGACAGAGTCTCACTTTATCGCCCTGGGTAGAGTGCCGTGGCGTCACACTGCTCACAGCAACCTCCAGCTCCTGGGCTTAAGTGATTCTTTTGCCTCAGCCTCCCGAGTAGCTGGGACTACAGGCGCCCGCCACAGCGCCCGGCTATTTTTTTGTTTTGCAGTTCGGCCGAGGCCGGGCTTGAACCCGCCACCTTCGGTATATGGGGCTAGCGCCCTACTCGCTGAGCCACAGGAGCCGCCCTGTACAGCATTGTTAATGTATTGAAATTTGCACATATGTAAATTTTCTACATGAGTGAACTGTGTCCCTTTAAGCTATATAATATTTTTCATATATAATTTTCTTTTGATGGGAGTTTTCTTAAAATATGTAATTTCCCTGTCTTTTTATTGAGACAGAGTCTCACTGTGTCACTCTTCGTAGAGTGCTATGGCGTCATAGCTCACAGCAACCTCCAATTCTTGGGCTTAAGTGATTCTCTCACCTCAGTCTCCTGAGTAGCTGGGACTACAGGCGCCCACCACAACACCCAGCTATTTTTTGGTTGCAGTTGTCATTGTTTAGCAGGCCTGGGCTGGGCCTGAACACGCCAGTCTCAGTGTATGTGGCCGGCACCCTTGCCACTGAACTATGGTGTCGAGCCAACCTTCCTGTCTTCTTAAAGAAGAGACATAATTGGGTATTTTCTTTTTTTTTTTTTTTTTGAGACAGAGCCTCAAGCTGTCACCCTGGATAGAGTGCCGTGGCATCACAGCTCCCTCCAATTCTTGGGCTCAAATGAGTCTCCTGCCTCCGCCTCTGAAGTGGCTGGGACTATAGGCGCCCGCCACAACGCTCGGCCATTTTTTGGTTGCAGCCATCAGTGTTGTTTGGCAGGCTGGGCTGGATTCAAACCCGCCAGCTCAGGTGTATGTGGCTGGCGCATTAGCCGGTTGAGCCACAGGCGCCAAGCCTTCTTTTTTTTTTTTTTTTGCAGTTTGGCCGGGGCCGGGTTTGAACCCGCCACTCTCAGTATATAGGGCCAGTGCCCTACTCACTGAGCCACAGGCACTACCCGGGTATTTTCTTATTGTATTGGTAAATCCTAATAATTACTGAACAAATATCAGTTAGCTATTATATTTTTAAAGTAAGAAATTTTTTTTTAGGATAAATTTTCTTAACTCAGTCTTTGAAGGCCTTCATTAAAAAAAAAAAGAACATCAGTTGAGTAAGGGGGAACCGAAACCAGAAAACAGAATTTTACTGTACTTGTGATTATAATTTGACTTCAGATTTATAATTCATACTTACCAAGTATAGAAGGTGATTTATTTTTTAACATAGAGCAGGGCCGGGTATGGTGTCTCACTTAAATAGTCCCAGCTACTTGGGTGGCTGAGGCAGAAGGATTGCTTGAGCCAAGGAGTTGAAGATTACAGTGAACTGTAATGAGGCCACTGCATTCTAGCCCCAGCAATAAAAAAAAAAAAAAAAGTAAATAAATAAAAGTAAAAATAGATCAGTTTTAAGCAGCAAAATTCAGCTGTATACCTCTACCCCACTTCATACATAGCTTCCACCACTATCAACATTCTATATCAGAGTAGTACATTTATTACAATCAGGGGTGAATTTTTAAAAACAAGCATGGCCCTTTTCATTTATTAACTGTGGATAACTGAAAATACTGTCCATTGCTCAGAATTTTTTTGTGAACTCTCATTAATGCTAACTTTAAAGGTAAAAGGGGAAATTAATGTTATTTCCTTGTGGTCCAGAATATAATCAGAATCACCGTTCTTGTTCATCAGGCTTGTTTTTTAAATGACCTGTTATCTGCTTATACAAATTTAGTTTTCCTCTAAAAGTCAGGTTTTACTACCATTTGAGGTTGGTAAAAAAGATGCTCTGTGGACCAGGCATATGATGTTTTCTATATTTTGTTACTTGTTTTATGGTTGCTTTTGCAGGCTCCTTCATCTAGGTTTGATTTGTTTTTCTGTCCTAAACACCTGTTAACTCCTTTTAGTTAATAAAGAAAGCCATCAGGCCTACATTCAGAATCTACTGACTTATTTTATACAATCCTCTTTCATTATTATTTAGTGTCAATGTTATTTTTTGTACTTTACAAATATAAACTCACTTCATACTCATAATGATTCTATGCAGTAGGTGCTATTATAATATAGCACCTGTTTTTCAGAAGAGTTAACTGAGGCACAGAACAGTTAAGTAGCATCTTGGTATTAAGTGGCATACAGTAATTAATGAATGGGAGGAACTTTCCTAAGGTTACTGGTTTAAAGGGCACAACACATATTTGAATACTTAAATTTTAATGTGTTTGATTGGAAAATGGTCTTTTAAACTTTATGATCCCATTCTGTGTACTTTTGACCTTGCTAGAGGGCTTCACTGTTTTCTATGATCAAATATGAATGCTTTACTTTAAGTGGTGGGAGTCTTTGATTCTTTTAATATGTGTCATGAACATTTTCCTTGCAGAGAGAGTGGACTCCAGAGATTGTCATTTCAGGACACTTTGATGGTGTCCAAGACCTAATGTGGGATCCAGAAGGAGAATTTATTATCACTGTTGGTACTGATCAGACAACTCGACTTTTTGCTCCATGGAAGAGTAAAAACCAATTACAGGTAAAATGTCTTTCTGCTTTACTTATTTACTTTAAAAAGCATCCATGAATGGGCATGTGGTGGGGTTGTTTGGCACACCTTTTGTGTACGGGATATAACCACATGAGGGACTCTACCTAACAAAATCAAATATATATATATATATATATATATTTTTTTTTTTTTTTTTGAGACAGAGCCTCAAGCTGTCACCCTAGATAGAGTGCTGTGGCATCACAGCTCACAGCAACCTCCAATTCCTGGACTCAAGCAAATTTCTTGCCTCCGCCTCCCAAGTAGCTGGGACTACAGGCGCCCGCCACAATGCCCAGCCATTTTTTGGTTGCAGCAGTCCTTGTTGTTTGGTGGGCCGGGGCTGGATTTGAACCCGCCAGCTCAGGTGTACATGGCTGTCGCCTTAGCCTGTTGAGCCACAGGCACCAAGCCCAAAATCAAATATTTTGACCTAGTTGTTTGTACCCTTACGTTAACCTGAAATAAAATGACTTTTCAAAAACAAAACAAAACATCCATGAGCACGTGAAAAGTGAGGACAATGTTGTTATCCATTAGAAAAATTAAAACCATGATTTGATACTAATACACATTCTCTGGAGTGGCTCACATAAAAATACTGACAATAACAAGTGCTGGTGAAAATGCAGAGCACCTGGAACTTTGGTGCATTGCTAGTGGGAATGCAAAATGACATGGCCAGTCTGGAAAACAGTTTGGTATTCTCTTAAAACTTAAACATATACCTATTCTTTAAAATATTTTTTTTGCAGTTTTTGGCCGGGGCTGGGTTTGAACTTTCCATCTCCAGCGTATGGGGCCAGTGCCCTACCCCTTTGAGCCACAGGTGCCGCCCCTATTCTTTAAAATTTTAACAATTCAAATGTTAGTTGTCCAAATGTATTTATTTCAGTATGTAAAAGTTCTACTGTGTCTTATAATTTTAAAATCATTAGACAGCATTATCAAGTGTAGAACACAGGTAAATTTGTAAAGTCATATAATGTTGATTTTTTGTTTGTGTTTTTAATCATGCATAGTATTAGATAATAGTTTTCAGTGTTGGCCTTGAAAAAAAAAAGTAATCGCAATAAAATTTTACTACTGGTAAGCTTTGAACTGCTATGTAAGAGAGAAAGTCAAGATCCTCGTGTCAGTTTCTGATAGAAATTCACACAACTGAATGTGAGTCAGTCCATGAGAGCTAATGAAGTTTATCACTGACATGATCCTTGAATAACACATTATAGATTCAAGTGAATAGAGTTGAGAACATTGTGAACAACATCTATGTTCAATTTAAAAAGTCAAAAGTTTTGGAGTGACTTTCTATGGCTTTTACTGATTCGTTACTGATACTGCTTGGCTGTGGTTGAATGGGTGAATGGGTAAATCTGCCCCATGATTGAATTTCCATGACATAGTAAATAATTTTGCATCTAATATTTTGCTTGTTGAAAATTTGAGTTGTGGAATATATGATCATTTTCATTCTATTTTAATACCTAGGTAACTTGGCATGAAATTGCAAGGCCTCAGATACATGGATATGACCTGAAATGTTTGGCCATGATTAATCGTTTTCAGTTTGTATCTGGAGCAGATGAAAAAGTTCTTCGAGTTTTTTCTGCACCTCGGAATTTCGTAGAGAATTTTTGTGCCATCACAGGACAATCACTGAATCATGTGCTTTGTAATGTGAGTATTCCTCTAAACATTTTACTTAGGTCTAGACACTTGATTTTGAATTTTAAAAACTTTTGCCTCAGGCCATAAATGGAATATATGTGTAGAAAAGAAGCCATGTTGTTTATTGGCTTAACAAACTTTTGTACACACTGTGACATGTAGTGAATTAAATACCAAAAGTAAATTTTGTGTAACAAATGAACTCAAGACATGGTAAAGGCACATTATAGTATTCAATTAAGGCATGAATACCATGGACTGTCACTATGCTAGGTTCCTAGGATATAACAAAATATAAAAGGTAAGTCCTGTCTTAAAGGGGATTACCATCCAGATGTAGGAATAGGGGCAAAGTTAGAGGTAATGGGTAGAACTAATGTACTTGGAATTATTCAATAGGACCAGTGAATTTCTAAATCTTGCATTACTAAAGTCAATTTCATAGAAGGAAGAGTTACTGTATTGGAGTAGTGTAAACATGTTTAACGGGACTTCATTTGGGTTTTTTAAGAATTGATTTTTTTTTTTTTTTTTTTTTATTGAGACAGAGCCTCAAGCTATCACCCTGGGTAGAGTGCTGTGGCAATTGCAGCTCACAGCAATCTCCAATTCCTGGGCTCAAGCGAGTCTCTTGCCTCTGCCTCCCAAGTAGCTGGGACTATAGGTGCCTGCCACAACGCCCGGC
Organism: Arctocebus calabarensis; assembly: GCA_963573935.1. NCBI lineage: Eukaryota > Metazoa > Chordata > Mammalia > Primates > Lorisidae > Arctocebus > Arctocebus calabarensis. Next base: position 16,028 of record CAUYON010084547.1, read on the forward strand.
CATTTTTTGGTTGCAGCCGTCATTGTTTGGCGGGCCCGGGCTGGATTCGAACCTGCCAGCTCAGGTGTATGTGGCTGGCGCATTAGCCCATTGAGCCACAGGCGCCGAGCCAAGAATTGATTTTTATTATAGTTTTGTTTATATTTATTCTCCCTTCTATAAAAGGTTCGAGCTATTTGTAAAAATATATGAATTATAAAAATTATAAAGTAATTCTGAAGGAAGGGAAATTAAGTAGAAGATAGTTATATTACACTGAAATGTGTATTATTTAGTCCATTAGAGTTGGGTCACATATTTGGTTCTGAACTCAAAAAAGCATATATATACTCCTGATAGGCAAAAGGAAGGAGAGAAAGAGAGCAGATGGGTGTCCAGAGCTATTGGGGTGCTTGTTGGAATGAAGACTGTAGAGGGAAATGGAGAGGAAGGGGGCAAGTCCAATGATGGAAGATCTTGGAGGTAGGCATAGTTCAGAGTGTGGGTGCTGCTGGAAGCTCAGACACAGAGAAACGAAAGAAAGCATTCTGTAACAAAGAAGATTATCTGGGAACCAAGGGACTCTAAGGCAGAGAAACCAGCACTAGGCTGGGTAACTAACACTGGAGAAGAAAGTGACTTGCCTATGACTTAACATCTCATGGCACAGACTTTCTTGATTGTTTGAAGAGGATTTAGGATTCCAGTCTTATTTCTAATAATAACGAACAGTGGGGACAAGATCAAAAGGGAGGTCTTGATTGTGGTCATTATAAGACATAGAGCTGAGTGTTTGGGGGTGGCGGGGCAGTTAGTTTTGGGATTGCTTCAATTCTAGGGACTGAAGTGGGTTTTTGGATTCCATGAGAGACTTACTCCCTGTTACACCATCAGTTCTGTGTCCTAGATAAAAGAATCCTATAGACTAGAGAGCCTCTTGCTCTTTTGGGTTTTGCTCTTACACTAAGTGTTAGAGTAGGTATGTAGGAATCCTTCTTATTGTTCTTTTCCATACTATTTTTGTCTTGGTTTCTGAGGTAAAGCATATAGTTTCTTATGCTTCAGGTAGCTGTTCTTGATGAGATTTTGCATTCTCACTGTCTGTGTTGGTGTTTAGTGCCAGTGTGTGTTAAAGTTCAAGTTGTAAAAAAACACCCTGGCATATGAGCATGTACCAATTTTGATGGCTAGCATATAGTTTCACATGTAATAATTTGACTGATGTAAATAACACAGTCTAAGCAGATTATTGTCTCTTTAAATGGCACTCTTACAAAGTTTTAAAATACTCCCCCAATTACTTAAGTATGTTTAATGAAAATACTATGACTATGCCCTTCTGGGAAGCATCTGTGTTTGTATGAGAATCACCAGCGATGTGCCTGTGGGAGTCTCTTGAAAGTGGAGCTCTGAGCCTTCCATTTTCAGCCCACTACATTCCCTGTCAGACGGTGAAGCATGTTAGGATGTTAGGGTGTGATGAGCGCGTGGTGAGAGGTCGTGTGTCTTCATGGATTGGGTGGGTGTTGTAGGTGGGGCCTGTCTCCTGGAGAGTGCTTGCCTCGCTTGGTTCTGGAAGTGGAAGTGTGGACATCCACTCTAGGAGATCTTCAAACTGTTTCTCAGCATTTTTGAGCATGACTTTTTTGAAGTACCTGAAGTAACAGTAACTTTTAGTATTTAAAACTTACATGTCTTGCTTTTTATTTCAGCAAGAAAGTGATCTTCCAGAAGGAGCTACTGTCCCTGCATTGGGACTATCAAATAAAGCTGTCTTTCAGGGTAAGCTTTTTGTCTCCAAGAGTATTAAATGCATAGTAGAACTTAAAACCCAGTTACACACTTACATATTGTGTACCTAATGTTCATTACATTTATTTTTTTATTTGAGATAGAGTCTCACTCTGTCGCCCTGGGTAGAGTGCCATGGTGTCATAGCTCACAGCAACCTTAAATTCTTGGGCTCGAAAGCTTCTCTTGCCTCAGCCTCCCAAGTAACCAAAACTACAGGCTCCCATCACAATACCCAGCTAGTTTTTCTATTTTTAGTAGAAATGAGGTCCTGCTCTTGCTCAGGTGAGTATGCAACTCCTGAGCTTAAGCAGTCCACCAACCTCAGCCTCTCGAAGTGGTAGGATTACAGGCACAAGACACCACGCCCAGCCAACAATTTTTTTTTTTTAAATCACAGTACATGCATCTATCTTCTCCATCCAACCCTGTGTACACTTTTAGACCACTGAAATAGATGCAGTTTTCACAAATTTTGTTTCATGGAATACCACAACCATAGATGAGAATGTGAGTAAAATGAATATTCTGTCACACAGTTTAAAAAGTTTGGAAACTGTTGGATGAAAAGAAAAATGGAAGGAATCTTTGTGGAATTAATGTTCCAAGAGCACATTTGGAAAATACTGAAGTAGCAGAAATACCCTTGCCTTTGGAATCATGTGGTCTCAGCTTTAAATTATGCCACTTTGAAGTGCTACTGCTTTCTGTCTGGTGGCCTTAATAATGGGACAGTGTAGGAGACAGGAAGATAATAACTACATTCATGGTCTTGACATGTTCCTTTAAACTAGGAGATACAGCTTCTCAGCCTTCTGATCAAGAGGAGCTGTTAACTAGTACTGGTTTCGAGTATCATCAGGTGGCCTTTCAGCCCTCCATACTTACTGGTAAGAAATGACAAAAAGATGATTTAATAAAAGTACTAGTACACAGAGTATGGGATTCATTGCTACTGATCTAAATAAGCCCTATAGAATTCATTTCTTATTTTGATGAAAATAGAAAAGAATAATTGCAATACTATAAATTTATTGTAGAACCTCCCACAGAAGATCATCTTCTGCAGAATACTTTGTGGCCTGAAGTTCAAAAACTGTAAGTTAAACTATAGTTAGCTCTTGGTCTAATTCTGTCATAACTTGTATTTTTTTTTGAGACAGAGCCTCAAGCTGTCACCCTGGATAGAGTGATGTGGCATCACAGCTCACAGCAACCTCCAATTGCTGAGCTCAAGCGAGTCTCTTGCCTCCGCCTCCCAAGTGGCTGGGACTATAAGCGCCTGCCACAACTCCCGGCCATTTTTTTGGTTGCAGCCATCATTGTTGTTTGGCAGGCCCAGGCTGGATTCAAACCTGCCAGCTCAGGTGTACGTGGCTGGCACCTCAGCCCGTTGAGCCACAGGTGCTGAGCCAACTTGTGATTTTTTTTTTTTCCCCCACAACTTGATTTTCTCCTTTGCCTTCCTCATACCTACATTTTCCTCCTGCTTTATAGATCTTTTAGTGGCTCTTCATAAGAAGTGACAATCAGACCTCACATTGATTTTTTACATTACTATTGATTATTAATATATTTATTAGGTTTGTTTATTAGTCTTAATTTTTAAAGTAGAGAGATATAACATAATATATATTTTTCCTTTGTTGAAAGGTTTAAATTTTTTTTTTTTTTGAGGCAGAGTCTTAGTATGTCACCCTTGGTAGAGTGCTGTAGCATCACAGCTCACAGCATCCTCAGACTCTTGGTCTCAAGTGATTCTCTTGCCTCAGCCTCCCGATTATCTGGGACTACAGGTGCCCACCACAACCCCCAGCTATGTTTGTAGTAGTTTCATTAATATTTAGCTGGCCTGGGCCAGGCTTGAACCCTCCAGCCTCCGTGCATGTGGCTGGTGCCGTAACCACTGTGCTATGGGCGCCAAGCCAATGTTTAAGTTTTATTATTTTTAGTGGTATTTTTTTACTTTAATGGTTTCTCATCAAAATCTTCCCATGGTTGGTTGTTTATTGTACTGGCTTCATGAAGGTAGGAGGTAAAAACTTGTTAGTCTAATTGTTTAAATGAATTGTTACTTTTAGGAAGCTGGCATTTTTCTCTAATCTTCCTATTTTTCCCCCAAAGTGTTTGCCTAGACAAAAATACAATGTTCCTTAAAAGAATTGTATAACTAGAGAGATTGGTGTAAGTTTTTTTACCTTTTGAAATTTTGCAGAATGGGAAGAGGTACATTTACTAATAACATTTACAGAGGTAACACATTTTCTCCTTTTTTGGTTTTAGATATGGACATGGTTATGAAATATTTTGTGTTGCTTGTAACAATTCAAAGGCACTGCTTGCCTCGGCTTGTAAGGTAGGGAATTTTACTATTTAAAAAAAATTTTTACTTAAAAAGCTTTTTAAAATTATTATTCTTTTAGAAACTAGGTTTCACTCTATTGCACAGGATAGAATGCAGTGGCACATAGTTCACTGTAACCTTGAATTCTTGGGCTCAAGTGATCCTCCCATTTTAGCATTCCCAAAGTGTTGGGATTACAGGTGTGAGCCACCACACCTGGCTAGAAATTTTACTCTTGATTCTGTTTGGTCACAGGTAATTTGGTTCATCGGGCTTTTACAAGTTTGGTAATGATTTAGGCCAGTGGTTCTCCACCTTCCTAATGCCGTGGTCCTTTAATACAGTTCTTGTGGGTCACCACCCACAGGTTGAGAACTGCTGATTTAGGGAGAAGTCTATGTGAAAGGTCAGTGCTGCCTGCTTTTTTTTGAATCTTACTTTCTCAGTCTCGCTTTCCCTTCTGTCCCTTCAAAAGCTTACAGTTGCTTTTTAAATCTATTTCAGATGCACATTTTGAGCTTATTTGTGTCCCTGCTCAAAAATGATTTAATCAGATATCTTTAAATGATACCTAAAAATGTGATAAATTTTAATTAATTGAAGTCCTGGAAACACAGGGAAATGAGAAGATAAAGCTTACAGGAAAGCCAATCAGACTTTTTTTTTGAGGACACTTTTGGCTCTGACCTAATGCAAATCATTTCTGTATTTGCCTAGGACAATGACCTTGAACTCATAATGCAGTATTTACCTATATCCTTACGGAGGATTGTCTAAAGGTTCTGAAACCCATACATTCCCATTAAATTTTCTAAAATTTATTTACTTGTTTAAGTAAAACTGATGGTGAGCACTGCACACCTGAATAGACTCCTATGTCCCTGGTTCTGTTGTGGATTTTTGTCCCTAATTTGCAGTGAGAGGCATCGTAAGAAATAATGCTGTGCTTCCACTCCCTCTCCCCCCAGTCTCCAAACACTTATTCGTTCTGTAAAGATGGTACTGAGCACTTCCTTCTGGTAGAGGGGCATTGGGAAAGAGTGGAGCTTGAATGACTGTGCTTCTACTGAGTGGCTGATTTGTTTTTAGCTTAGGACACTGTCAGTCATGTAATTGATTATTTTAACCTTTTTTTTTTTTTTTATTGAATCATAGTTGTGTACTCTCATAGCAGGTATATACATCCCTCTTTTATACGTTTTTTTAACAGCTTTGCTTACTTGTTATTAACATACTATTAATTGTATGTTTAATGTGAACAGTTGGATAGGTTTTGACATGTTTATGCCTGTAAAATCATTAGTATAACCAAAATAATGAATATATCAACCATCCCCCCCCAGTTTCCTATGCTGTTTGGTAGTTCCTCTCTCCTGTCCCCTTCCCTAGGAAATAGTTGTCTGCTTTTTGCCATGATAGAGTAGTTTGTATTTTCTAAAATTTTACATAAATGGAATCAATCTACAAGGCATCCCAAAAGTTACCCCTAAAGGCACTGTACACAGGGTAACTCATTTATTCTAGTGACTTTATTGTAGACATTCTAGGATTTTCCATAGATGTTTATGTTCCCTGTGAATAAAGAAAGTTTTTTTTTGTTTGTTTTTGTTTTTTTTTGAGACAAAGCCTCAAGCTGTCACCCTGGATAGAGTCCTGTGGCATCACAGCTCACAGCAACCTCCAATTCCTGGGCTCAAGCGAGTCTCCTGCCTCGGCCTCCCAAGTAGCTGGGACTATAGGCGCCTGCCACAATGCCTGGCCATTTTTTGGTTGCAGCCGTCATTGTTGTTTGGCATGCCTGGGGTGGCTCGAACCCGCCAGCTCAGGTGTATGTGGCACCTTAGCCCATTGAGCCACAGGTGCTGAGCCAAGAAAGTTTTATTTCTTCCTTTCCTGTAGGAGTATTTTAATGTTGAATAGAAATATTAACAGCAGAAATCTTTGCCTTAGTTCTTATGCCAGGAATGAAAGTCTTTGTCCATTAAGAATTATGCATCTCGGCTCGGCGCCTGTGGCTCAATAGGCTAAGGCGCCAGCCACATACAACTGAGCTGGCAGGTTCGAATCCAGCCCAGGCCCGCCAAATGACAATGACGGCTGCAACCAAGAAATGACCAGGTGTTGTAGTGGGTGCCTGTAGTTCTAGCTACTTGGGAGGCGGAGGCAAGAGACTCGCTTGAGCCCGGGTCTTGGAGGTTGCTGTGAGCTGTGATGCCACAGCTATCCAGGGTGACAGCTTGTGGCTCTTTAAAAAAAAAAAAAAAAAAAAAAAAAGAATTATGCATCTCTTCCTTATTCAGTTGTAGACGTTTCCTATAATTCCTAGTTTTTATCAGGAATGGATCTTTTGTCAAATGTTTTTTTCTTCATCTGTCTCCTTTTTTCTTAATTAATATGGTAAATTATATCAATGATTTTTCAAGATAAAGTTTCTGTTCTAGAGTTAGGCCCCATATGCTCATGGTATATTATCTTTAATAAAGTATTAAATTCAATTTGCTGAAATTTTAAAAACTTTTACATCTAGTTATGAAGGATTTTACTCTGTAGTTTTCTTTCCTCATAATTGCTTTTTCTGGTTGTAATGTCAGAGTAATGCTGGCCTCAGAAAGTATCTTCTGACCGTGGAAAATTCCTGGAATAATTTTTGCACAATTGGTATTATTTCTTTTTCAAATTATTGGTAGGGTTCCCAAGTGAAGCCAACTGATTCTGGAGTTTTCTTTGTGGGAAGGTTGTTTTTGTTTGTTTGTTTTTTAGACAGAGTGTCCCTTTGTCTGTAGGGTGCTGTGGCATCTCAGCTCACAGCAACCTCAAACTCTTGGGCTTAAGTGATTCTCTTGCTCAGCTTTCTGAGAAGCTGGGACTACAGGCGCCCCCCCCCCCCCCAAACAATGCCCAGATTATTTTTTTGTTGTAGTTGTCATTGTTGTTTAGCAGGCCTCGGCCCTGTGTATGTGGCTGGCGCCCCAGCCACCAAGCTATGGGCACTGAGCCAGTGTGGGAATGTTTTTAACTACATGTAGTTTCTTTCATATAATAGAAATAAGACTATTTAAGTTCATTTTGGTAGATTGTGTCTTACAGAAAATATGTCCCTTCATCTTAGTTGTTAAGTTTACTGGTACAAATTTTTTTTTTCTTTCTTTTTTTTTTTTGTAGAGACAGAGTCTCACTTTATTACCCTTGGTGGAGTGCTATGGCATCACACAGGTCACAGCAACCTCCAACTCCTGGGCTTAGGCGATTCTCTTGCCTCAGCCTCCTGAGTAGCTGGGACTACAGGCGCCTGCTGCAACGCCCGGCTATTTTTCTGTTTTGCAGTTCAGCTGAGGCCAGGTTTGAACCCGCCACCCTCGGTATATGGGGCTGGCGCCCTACTTGATGAACCACAGGCGCCACCAGCACAAATTTTTTATTCATACTTCCTTTTTTTTTCTTTTTTTTAGAGACATAGTCTTACTTTATCGCCCTCAGTGGAGTGCCGTGGCATCACACAGCTCACAGCAACCTCCAACTCCTGGGCTTAGGCGATTCTCCTGCCTCAGCCTCCCAAGCAGCTGGGACTGCAGGCCTCAAGGTCAGAAGCACTTATTCAATGATGCTAAAAGAAAACCATATTACGGTTTTTCTTGCTGTTTCCTAAATAATAACTTCAAACTTTCTTTTGGCTCACAATAGAATAAGTTTGATCTCTGCCCTGGAAACCTCCTGTTTCAATTCAGGACAATATGAAAAAAATACTGTATAGGTGTATAGCAAACCTATTGGCCATAGAAAAAGGATTGTGCTTGTTTATTCAGTGGAGAATATGGACTCAGTTGCTAAAAAGGCTAATTAATATGATAATAAACTCTGTTGACAGACATCTAGTGTACTGTGTGGCTATGTCAAGGGAAGTAGGTATATCCCAATACTCAGCCCTTATCTGACACGGTCATTTCTGGGTATAAGATTTACTAAGAAAACCGAGAAACTACAATGTCTGTACTCTAAAGGAAGTAACCAAATAAGTGACGGGCTTGGACACTATCTCATGTGAGCAAAGATTGAAGAATCTAGGGTATTTATTATGCAGGGTTATCACATGCATTCAGGAAAACATTCCCTTTTGACAGTGTGAAACAAATTGGTCACATTTATGGGCAGATACTAGCTTTGTATGAAGACTTTTCTGGTTGGGGCGACATATTCTTCACATACAGGGGACCCACACTCTGTGCTGATTGGAAGATCCCAGCTCAGGAACTCGCTGAGGTTCTGGATTTGCAGGCCACCTCCTCCGCCAGGGGGCACTGTGGCCTGGCGGCGTCAGAGCTGTTGCATTCCTGGCCCCGGCCAGCACTGTGGGCTTCCTTGTCGTCACCGCGCCTGAGCCGCAGCTCTCATTACCAGGGCAACTGCCGCGCCTCCTCAGTGCCTGTGGGGATCGTCAGTGCATGCCGTTTTCAAGCAGCTCTACCTCTGGAGCCAGTGCCCGGGAGAAAGAACCAGCGAAGAGAACGCATCCCGAGGGCGATGCGGCTGCAGAAGGAGGGAGCGCTGGTGGGAGCTGCCGGTGAGTCCCGACGCTGGGGCGGAGGGCAGGTGGAGCCGAGCAGGGCGGCGCCTTCGCCTGCGTGTTCCAAGAGGTACCCACGGCTGGGCCTGAGCGCTACCAGAGGCCTCATGGCTGCAGGAGGATGAAGAGCCCACCTGGGCAGGGCATGAGACTTGCCACCAGCCCAGCTTCCCACACCCCCCCTCCTGCCACTTCCATAAGAAAGTTGCAAACCCCAAATTTGCTGGGGACAGCGTAAGCCTTGCAGACCAGCCTGCTGGCCACTGATGGATTCATTTAAAAATTAAAATGCCCTCTCAGTGTTAGAATGATCGTTCTTTGTAACCAAAATTCCTCCGAGAGGAGAAAGACAGCCAGTCTTTGCCCAGCAAATTTGC
>CAUYON010084548.1:0-11729 GCA_963573935.1 Arctocebus calabarensis
CATTTTCTCTTGCTCAGAAATGAGGAAAATGATTTTCTTTAGACTATCATCCTAATGAGAAATGTTGGTTGATCCAATATTAATTTTTGAAAAATAGTGACATTCCAAAAATTTAAAAGCAATATAAAACCTGGAGGATAATGTGGGCAGAAATATTTTAAAAAACAAGGATTCATGGTCAGTTACACAAGTCATCATGTACATTGGATGAAGTAAAACAGGTTCGGTACTTAGGAGATGAGAGGGAAATTTCTCCTGCTGCCCCTACACAGGTCTCTTCTGTAATGCAGTGAATTTATGTCTCATACATCATTTTATCATGCAAATGTTTTGCTTCCATGATGTGCCTTTCTTTGTTCTAAATAGGAGACTGAGGAACAAAGTGGAACAACATATGAAGGGGGAAGGAGGGGTAATCTAGACAGAAGTAAAGTCCTAGGGAGTTGGCCAGTCAGATACAGATCATGCTATAATTTACAGACTCTCTCCTCAAATGAACGGGGCATGGATCATGGGTTTGTTTGGCAGTGGAAGTCTTCTATGCCAACAGAGGAGCTGCTCTTTTGAATGTAGGCTTCTTAAAATCTAGGATTATAAGAGAACTCTGAGATAACAATTTGCAGACTTTTTCAGATTGGCTCAAGATTTGAATTGGTCTCAGCCTGTAAAGGGAACTCATCTGTGGATTTCACCCAGGAGACATGGAAAAGACAGAGACAGAAGACATTAATTGAGAAGAGACAAGAGAATAAAAACAGAAATAAGTTCTTTAATCATATGGCCTTTGATTGAATGTACAAAGAAATCCTAAGCATTAATAAATCATTCACATTGGAAATTGTTAACTCTTTATTAACTTTGTGATGTGATAGCAGTAGCACAAGAGACACAGTCCTGTCTACATGAAACTTAAAATGCAACGAGGAAGACATACTTTGAATATAATGTCTTCATTATATTCAATGTCATCATTATGACAGTGATGAATATTACAAAAGTGGTAACATATAATGGAAGGAGCTCTTCTGGACTCAGGTTCAGGGAAGCTTCTCCAGTGAAATGATGAAATTCAGAGCTGAGGAATGAATAGATGTTGGTAGGCAAAACATCAAGGACAAATATTTCATACAGAATGATTAGTCAGTGCAAAGACCCACACATGAGAGAGTTCATTTTCAGGCAAGTAAAAGAAAATCAAATTTGCTCTGGAATTGCAGATTATATGTTATTATCTGAGGCTGGAAAGGGAGATGGAAGGTGTTGGATGGCCTGATAAACCCTGATAGGGGATTAGTTTTTTAATTCAAGGAAATGACAACCAAGTGTTTTGAAGAAAAAAATCACATGTTCAGATTAAAATAAAAGTTATCTTAATAAAATGTAGAAAATGAGAATTAAGGCAAATACAACTAAAAAGGGGAAGATAATAATAATTCATAATACTCTTCATATTTATTATCAGTGTCTTATTGTATATGAAGCACATATATTTTTTTCCACTTTTGCCTTTACTCTTGTTTTTGAAAATCTAAACGTAATTTAGTAAAATCTAGTCTTTTAAAAATGATTTCTGCCTTTGCTTCCTTGCTTAAAGTTGCATCCAAATTTTATCCATATTTTAATACATTACTTTGTGATGTAATTTTAAAATATTTTCATCTAATTATTTTAAAATTAAATATGATGTTTTATTTGCTTCTTCAAAAGCTTAATTGTTTATAATATATGAATTTATTCACCTATATTTTGAGAATACATTTTATTATAGGACAATATTTGGCTCTCTTTTTCTGCTTTCTTTACTATTATAACCATTGTTTCCTTATTAATTATTTAAAGGCCCATTGATTAATGTATGATCAGAAGCACAGATATCCTACTTTAACTTCTTCCTAATTACAAATTGATTAGCTTCAGATTATGTTCCTTATTTTACATTGCATTCCTCATGGGTTAACTTTTTTATTTGAGGTATTTAAGAAAAGCAAAAATAGCAATCCACCTATCACTTTTCTGGAAGTTGCCAAATGAATTTAGTATATGATGTTTACTCTCCCAATTAGTTTTTCTGTGTGGATCAGTGTTCTAATTTCTACATACCTGGGGATTGTTACTTAAGATTGATACCAATTAATTATATACAAGTCAGCTTTAGATGTGGCATTTCTTCCTCAGCCAGGAAAAAGTAGGAGGAAATACATGTATACTTCTTTATTCATGTTTCTCATCTTACTCTATACTCTCAAAATAATGTTACATAGTAGAGTTGAGAACCTGGCTCAGACACTTCAGTGCTTGCACAATGGGCTCAGGAACAACGTAGTTATAAATGGCAAGTACAAAGTCTTTGCATGGGTTAATCAGAATGTTTGCTTCTTATTAAGGCAGTTCCAGCCACAGCTGCTGTTGATTGTTTGACCTTTCAGAACCACATGTGGATGTCCACCCTTGAAATGGTTTCACCTGTTATGGCATTCACTTGGCAACTTGAAGGCAAGTTGTTTACATTGGACCTTTTCCATGCTGGAAGAACAGCAATTTGTTGTCACTCAGACAAATATGTATTCCAGATGTGTCTTTGATTTTCACGCCACTGATGGAGGCCTGGGCTGTTAAAATATCCAAAGATGCATAGAGTGTCTAATGTCCTTCATAACATCCTTAGGACAAGAGAATATACTTTACAGCAAAGAAAGTAGAACACATAACCAAGTGATCCACTAGTGCTATAATATGCTGTATCAAACAGAAGCCACTACGGTAATAGATCATAAAAAGAGTCTTTGAAAAGTACTAGAAAATGAACTAAGTGCTAGTTGGGAGATGGCACTCTGCATAGTTGGGGCTCTATGTTTTAATGTGATACTTTGAACCAGTGAACATTTAAAGTATTGGGTCCCAGAATATGTAGGTATGGAAACCAAGGGTATATGGTGAGAATGGCTCTCCTCACCATCACTTGGGGAACTGGAACTTCTGGACCTGAAAATTTAAGCCCTGCTGGAGTGGGGAGAATGCTTCTTTTGATACACAGTGAGCATTCCAATAAGTCCAAAGTTTTAGCAGCTTCATAGTCATTATTTTTAAATTTCCTTGAGTTTTTAGGTCAGCAGACAAAGAAGAAAGTTACTATAATAGTGGGTATAATTGACCTTTATTATCATGAAGAAAATAGCATTGCAGATATGCTTGCATCAGTCATGGTTCATGGTAACTATAAGTGGACTGTTACAGCAGTTACAGCCTGCCGGGAGCATGGTAATCATGGATATTGGCAAGTGATCTAGACCAGTAGAGGTGCGTGATAAACATAAGGGGAATCTAGAATGGGTTGTACAGGGCAATGATGATGTGCGTCATTCTATGAACACTATAATGACAGGACCTGTTTACAATTGTTCCGTTAACACTCCTGTGTTTAAAGAGTCAACAAAAGAGTGAATTCATGCAGAGAATAAATGCCTCTAAGCCTGGAAAGATGTGGACTGTATTTAATGCTGTTGGTCTCTCCCACATAGCCCTCTGTATTTAATATTCCCAAGAATTTAGTTTGTTTTATACATGTACTGTAAGCTTCTGAGACTCTCTGCTTGAGGACTTTTCTTTGGAGATCAAAAGTGCTTAGCCTTTCCTGTGGAAAAGTGTGGATTGCTCTGAAGCAGTAGAAATACACAATTTCTTTGCTCCTAAAGGGGAACAATGACAAGTGACAGAATTTATACAGCTTTCAGGTCATAGCTGGCCTGTGCCCAGTTGTCCACAGCAATAAGATACAAATTAATGCACTATCTACCGGCATTTTTCTTTCTCTTGGCTCATTTCCACATTACCAAACCAGAGTCTTCTAGAATTTCCTTTAGAATAAATTACTTTGCACTGAGATTTTGTCCTTGGGCCTTCTTTTAAGTAATAAATAAAGCTACTGGATCTTTATACCTGACAATCCAATGTGAAAATTCTTTACATTCACTATAACACATTTATAGGTTATTTTTAGACATTATGAATAGCAGAAACAATGTGATTATATCCTTTTATTTGCAGAATAAGCAAAATTTCAAGATTTAAAGATCTTTTATTTGCAGAATAAGCAAAATTTCAAGATTAAAATGTGAAGCTGTTCTCTGCAAGAATATCCGTTCTTTGCTTGATGGATATACATTTTTCATGAGGGTTAATGGCCCTGGCCTCATATTCTACAGATGAAGTGGTGGCAGGTTTAGGATGGCAGATGATCAGTTCTCTGGATATGTGATATCTGAGGTGCTTAAGTGGAGATAAGCCAACCTGCAGTTGCTTGTTTAGTTTTAAAGCTGCTACAAAGAGATATGGTTAACAAAATCTGGAATAAGGTCTCTTTTTGCGCAACCTTTTTATTGCTACCCTTATTTCTTTGTTTCTTAAAGTATAAATGACAGGATTTAAGACAGGGGTAATGGCAAAGTCAACAAGAAATAGATTTTTATCAACTGATGGTGGGGGAGAAGGCCAGACATAGAGAACTATGCATGGAGTAAAAAATAAAAAAACCACGGTGATGTGAGCTGACAAAGTGACAAATGCCTTGGATAAGTCTCCTGAAGAATGTTTCCAGATGGTGACCAAAATAAAGGCATAGGAAAGGATTAGCAGGATAAACGTGCCCAGGCTCATAAATCCACTGTTGGCAGCAACAATGAACTCAAACTTGGCTTCATCTGTGCATGAAAGTCTTATGATCTTGGGAAAGTCACAGTAAAAGCTGTCTACTTCATTAGGGCCACAAAAGGGCAAGTTTATAACAAAAGCAAATTGAGACATGGCATGGATCACCCCGGTTACCCAGCCAATGATTACAGATGAAACACAGATTTTAGGGTTCATGATTTTCAGGTAGTGAAGAGGCTTACAGATGGCCGTGTATCTGTCAAAAGCCATGGCTATGAGCAACACCATCTCTACTCCTCCCATGATGTGGATGAAGCATATCTGAGTCATACAACTTTGGAAAGAAATTACATTGTATTCATTTGCAAGGTCTGTAATTATCTTGGGGATGGTTGTAGAGGAAAGGCCCACATCAATGAGGGACAGGTTGGCCAGCAGGAAGTACATAGGGGACTGTAAGTGGGAATCAACAATTACCAAAAACAAAATGATAAGGTTTCCCAGGATGACCCCTAAATAGAGCAAAGAACATATCAAGATGAGAAAAATTTTTTTCTCTCTAGAACAAGAAAGGGCCAGTAACACAAGCTCAGAGACCACGGAGTCATTTAGTCCACCCATTTATTGGGACAGAGGAGTTGATATTCAAGTGACCTAAGGATAAAAATTAAAAGGAATAAGTATCATTTTGACCAAAATAGATTACCTACTTGCTTTGCTAATTACGTTATATATAATTAGGAGTAAAAGAATTAGAAATGTGGAAGAAATAAGACTAACAATAAATTTATTATATGAAAGGATCTCTGGGGAAAAAAAATGTGACTGTAACTTTTGCACATGGAGTCAAAAGTGAAATTTTGATTTACCTCTCATAGTTAAACTCCTTTTTCTTACTCTAAGAAATTTCTGGATCATTTTCCTTATCACTCTCTACGTATTCTTCCACTAAAATAAATGCCGTATTTTCTGTCATACCATTAATAGTTTCACATTAATCGTGTATTCTTTTATCAAAACCTATGTTAGTCCATTAATATTCTCTTATGTCACTAGATTTATAAAGATTACCAGGTCAAAAGTACTGGAAGATAGCCCATCACTCCTTAATCTTGAGCTTTTAAAATTTAAAATGAACTCAGGTATATAATGAAAGGGCCCATGTGATGCCGGTTTGTTAACGGACTCCATTTTATAGATTGCTGTGTAATTTGCGGTGTAAATGTTAGTTTTGTAACTTTCTGCTCCTGGCACCAGTTCCCCTGACCACCCCCACCGGTCAGTCAGTACCAGCCCTTTCCTGCTTAGCAACAACCCACCCGTTCCTGGCACTGCAGAGGTATCCAATCAGCAAGTGAAGAGACACCTGGACTCATCTTTGTTCCACCTTTCCCTTATCCCACTCCTCTTATCGTATTCCCCCCTCCCAACTTCCTTTTGGTACACTATAAAAATACCTCAGCCTCTCCCTTCGAGGCCATTCAGATCGACCAGCCATTTAGGAGGCGCTGAATGGTCCGAGTTTAAACTTGTAATAAATTCCACCCTTTGTTTTTGCATTGGTGTGCCTGGTGTGAGTTTCTTCTGGGGGGGACCCTGAAATTCGGGCACAACATATAAGACTCAAAAAATAAATTATAATACTTGATTCATGACACAATATCATCTCTTATCCATGACCATTTTAAATAAATAGATTAATTAATGGAGAGTTAAAAATAAATTATTAAATCTTTTTAAATAAAGAGTAGTAAATATAACAATTGTAATTAATCAATTATATTAATTGAAATTAATCAATAATGAAAAAATCATATATAGCCTGTATCAAGTGCCTCTGACATTGAGCTAAGGACACATTATCTCTTTTAAATCTTCTAAAGACTCTGTAGGTAGGTTCAGTTTTATTATCACTCAGAAATCTGGGAAACTATAAAAAATAAGCCTCAGGAAAATGAAAGGGCAAAGCCAGCACTTGTATCCAGAGCTGTAATACTTTAGATGCATGCTCGCATGCTTCTAACGATGGCACTGTGCTCTTTAAGGCTAGAACCTCCAAGTATACCCTAGATTTCTCCAAGGATCTGAATGTATTAATTAACTTTTCTCCTTCATCTTCAACTTTTTCCTTCCCTTGAGCTATTGCACATAGGATCTCTATTTTGAAAATCAGATCTATCAAGAGTGGATTTCCTTTTCTGATTTTCCTTTTTTTCTTACATTCTTAACATGTAAGTTTATCTTATGCATTCCATTTATTGCATAAGCCAAAATAACCTAGCTTCCACTCCAGAAAATTATTTTAGAGCATTTATCAGGTATATGGCACACAACTGTCCATGTATAAAAATATCACATGCAGTAATCACTTTTCTATCATTATCTTAATTACTTATTCTTTAAATTTGGTAGTTCATTTTTAAAAATTGGCTGTTGTACATGTTGCTGATCCCAAGGCCTTTCCCATCCACATTTCCTGCTAATAGAATACCTATTTGCCTGTGTATTTGGTAGAGATCTCTCAGTTTGAAAGGAGAGTATCCATAGTAGTCCCAGGATAAAAGATGATAATCTAATTTCATTTGGACATGGCTTTGCTTAAAAAGGGCATGTAATAGATTAATAAGTTGGGGAACAATGTGGAAAGTTATTTTTCCCAGATTAAAATAAAAATCTTCTTTTGGAAAAGTCTCTTTCCTGGCCTTTTAAATTTCTGTTCTCAGTATTAATGTGATGCCTAAAAGTGCAGCTATCTTTAAGTTGAGCTTTGAAACGAAATGGTGTTACTCTCCTATTTAGAGTTTAGGTTTTATCAGAAAGAATATATCAAGTTCAAAGGATAGCACATAAAACCTTTCTTGAACTGAACACCATTTACTATTTCTGCCTTTGCTTATGTTCTTGCCTGTGTTATTCTTGGTCGTTATAAAGTGGAATCATTACTGGCTTTAAGACCGGATGGACTTTGGTTGTCATACCACCATGACACTTTAGAGCTATATAAATCCGAGACAGCTAAGTGAGCTGATAGTGTGAATTTGTGCATGAGACACAAAGTATAACTTAACTTTTCTTGATTCTGTGAGAACTTGAGATAACATAAGCAAAACTTTCAAATGCAAATATTACTTCCCTTTCTTTTGTCCTTCAAGATGTGGATCAAATGACACCTCCTCTGAAATATTTATTGAAGACCCCAAGCAGGGCAAAACTTCTCTATGAGAAGTTTACATTTTTATAAGAAATTATGTTGTAATGTCTTGCATTTTACTTCTTCATTTTCTATTCTGACCTCTTTGAGAGTCCTATACGAATAAGGAAGACAAGCTGTAACTATATTTGAACTCATAATATAAACTTGTTTTGATAAAATGTGAATGAGTAAAAACTTAAGATTAACATGAAGATATGTATACCATACTTAATTAAATTAAAAAGGTTATAAAACACTACAAATAAAAAGTGAATGTATACGGAAATATTTTGACTTTACACCACAATGTCTCTAAGTTGTGAAATTTTTAGATAATTTCATATTTTTTCTAAATATTAACTCTTATTTTCTACATTTTTATAAGAAATACTTATAGTTATTTTTAGTTTTAAAAGAAATTTTAAAAATTAGTAGAGGAAATAGGAAAATGATGTGGATAATTTAATAAACAACAGTATAGTGTAGTGGCTAAGAGCACGGATTCTGGGGACAAACTACCTGGGTTTGAATCTCCATCTCCTTGATTTATGAACTATATGTCCTTGGGTGAGTTGCTTCACTTTTCTGTCCCTCAATTTCCTCATCTGTAAAATAGGGATAATAATAGCACATACTTCATAGAGCTGTTGTGAAAATTAAATGAGTTAATATATGGAAAACATCAGAGCATGCCCTGGCACATAAGTACTCAACAAGTCTTTTCTTAAAAAATAATTATAATTTTTAAGATACGATTATTCAACTCTGTCTGAACAGAGTAACTTGGTCTGCCAGATTGTTCTCAATTGAAATATCCAAGACTTAGACTTTTAATTGCCATGATTCTAGTTTCAGAGAGAAAACGGATAGGAAAATGAAGACTCATTACATAATGATTTAATAACAATAATGGATCTTTGAACAGAAATTCTTCTCATGATACAGCCAAAATTATGAAAGTGTGATCAGAAGTATATATAACAATACGAGAGACACTCCTTTAAATAAAGAGCACTAGCTAAAGGAAACTGGGAGAGAAGAAAGGAGATCTGGGAACAAAAGGAATGTAAAATGAAGGAGCAATGTAACTAGTTGCTAGGGAGTTAAAGAGTAGATGTTTTACATACCTGCTCAGGCCTAGGTTTCACTCAGCCGCAACTTCTAGACACATTCAAAAGGTTAACACCCTTTTTGAATCACCACCTTGTCTTAAGGCAAAACATTATAAATAGTTCAGACCGTTAGGAAGGAAGTCAATTAGCAGGACTGGCGAGTAGGACTGGATGTCCATAATTGCTTCTAGAGGAAACCAGGTCTTTGGTGCACACTGATTTCCCCAAGGGTAAATTATCACAACTGGCAGAGAAGAGTTACAGGAACATGGAGCAGTACCATGTGAGGATGAATAATTCTGGGCTCTAATAATTCCTTTTTACAGAGGTTTATTTTGAATTTCAAAAGTTTCTTGTTTTGATGAAGTTCACTTTATCATGATAATTTAATATGGACTAGAGAATCATCTGTTAGGTATAAAGAGTTTAATAGTCACTTGAATAGGTAAACCACTTTAACCTTTCCTCAGCCAGCTAGTACTTGCATCATGCACTTGTGAATAAAGACAATATTATGATAGAAAGAAAGTTTATGCATGGGATCCACCAAGTGGAATTCTTATTCAGGCTTTTGCTAATTAGTTTCAATGTAAAGGCTTGATCTGACAGTAGCACAGAAATGATATCTTAAAAGAATATCATCTTTTAAGTACTGAAATCAGTCACTTAAGGGTAGTTGCTTACACTGAATTCCTTCCAAACAGAAGACAGAGATTTGTCCTTACTGAGACTAATATACATTCTGAGATGGTTTATCTTTCCTACTTTCAGTACTTTTCAGCACCTCTATCCAAGAATTAATAGAGTAATTTCCAATATGAAATCTTACATAATATTTTCTTAGACAAAGAATATCCATTTTATAGGAGAGAAAGTGAACAAAAGCACACAAAACTAGAGAACCCACTAATCCTACTAGATACTGCTAACTGAGAGTTGTCAATCTGATAGAATACTGGAATAGCTTTCCAAAGTTGCAACCGAGAAACCAGCTTATATATAATAGTCTGTAAAGTTAGAATCTGAGCTTTAAGATCCATGGTTTGAACTAATAACCTTTCATTGATCATATGTCTCCTGTGGATAAAATATGTAGCTCTGTAAAGCAAGGGACACAGACAAAAGTAGCATTTATTACCACGATTCTTAGTGACCTTGAAACTGACCTTGAAGTTTCTTTTTTTGTTCCTAAGATTTTAGGATCAATTAGAGTGGAGAAAATTCTTCTTTTGGGAGACAGAGTATGGATTCTAATAAATCTCAGAGTTTTAGCTATTTTCCTGTCATTTGATGTTCCTCCTGTTGGTAGAGAAACAGAATTTTCCCATATTGTATAAAGACAGATAATGAAGAGTTTGAGCACCTAGGTACCACCACCTCGTGTTTTCATGATTGACAAAAAGTATAAAAACTGGACAATTCACTTGGCAAGCATCAGAGGTCTGCAGAAGAACTACCTGAGGACAAGGGAAATTTAAAATGAGCAATAAGGGAGAGGATGATGGCTATCCATTAGAGTAAAAATGCTGTTGTAGCTTAACCCCCTAATCCCCCTAATTTCAGTTTTAATTTGTGTGTGTGTGTGTGTGTGTGTGTATGGTGGGGGACAAGAGGAGAGAGACAGAAATTATGAATAGACATCACCATAAAGAATCTATGGCAGATGAAGTAAAATTTATGCCTTTAAAAGGTGACTCTTCCTCTGCTCTTATTGTTTCCAAACAATGAGATGGTTCACTACTGTTAGCATCTGATAGTCTACGGGCCAGCTTGCCTTAGGCTTCCTAACATGGGTGGTGTTCTGTGCAGGACAGTTTAGACATGCTAAGGAGTTAATGCACCTTCTAAAATTGAAAAAATCCACATGCTTGAGATCTTCTCAAGTTACAGAATCTATGGACTCACTTGGGGCCACAGTACATTTGTATCCCAGTTACATTTATCAACATAAAAATCTTTCCTTTCTTGGTATGACTTCCCCACTCCCTTACTGATGCTTCCAAATAAACCACTTGCATACAAAATTTTCTTTTTGGTCCTCATCTGACAACTCAACCTAAGTGACTAAGTAGAGGTACTCGACCTATGTATGCATATATATCTATTCTATATGATGATTTCTGACATTTACCAAAACATGACATTGTGAGAAGCTTATAGAAAATGATGAGATGCCAATGTACTGTTTATTATGGTAAGAATGGTTACCATTTTAAATCATAAACTTTTTTATTGTTTTATTTTTTCCTTTTATTGAGTCATATACACAGAGATTCTGAATACATTTATGCATTTGTGAGGTATAATGTGTTGTTTTTAATACAATTTGGAGTGCTTAAAACAAACTAATCAACATAGTTTTATTTATGAATAATTCTACTGTCCATTAAATAACCCATATTACAGAAGATTCACATTTCCCCCGGTAGTAAAAGCAATTCAGTAAATGTTGTACAAAGGTATCAGAAATCTACTGAATGAGGCAGATGCCATGTCCAGTTTGGCCTCAACATCAATTTAAATGGCAGATGGTTGAGTGAAAAATGTCCAAAAGGCAGACACATTTTTAAACTTTTGAAAGACAGATCTGGTCAGCAAAATTGGACATAATATCTCCATTTGCTCAGTCTTTTTACGGCTATCTTCATATCTTTGTTCCTTAATGTATAGATGACAGGATTCAAGGCAGGGGTGATAGCAAAGTCAACAATGAACAGATATTTGT
Organism: Arctocebus calabarensis; assembly: GCA_963573935.1. NCBI lineage: Eukaryota > Metazoa > Chordata > Mammalia > Primates > Lorisidae > Arctocebus > Arctocebus calabarensis. The sequence goes on from CAUYON010084548.1 coordinate 11,678, forward strand.
CAACTGATGATGTGGGGAAAGGCCACACATACAGAAACATGCATGGAGTGAA
>CAUYON010084556.1:0-11384 GCA_963573935.1 Arctocebus calabarensis
GGGATATGTCCTAGGTGGAAGGATCATGTAAGTCTAAGAGTTAGAGTAGCCTGGGAAATATTGAGATCCCCTTCTGTACCAAAAGTTAATTTAAAAACTATTAGCTGGCTCGGCGCCTATGGCTCAACGGGCTAAGGCACCAGCCACGTACACCTGAGCTGGCGGGTTCGAATCCAGCCTGGGCCCGCCAAACAACAATGATGGCTGCAACCAAAAACTGGCCAGGCGTTGTGGTGGGCGCCTGTAGTCCCAGCTACTTGGGAGGCGGAGGCAGAAGACTTGCTTGAGCCCAGGAATTGGAGGTTGCTGTGAGCTGTGATGATACTGCACTCTACCCAGGGTGACAGCTTGAGGTTCTGTCTCAAAAAAATAAATAAATAAATAAAAACTATTAGCTAGGGGGCAGCGCCTGTGGCTCATCGAGTAGGGCACAGGCCCCATATACTGACGGTGGCGGGTTCAGGCCTGGCCTCCACCGAACTGCAAAACAGAAAAATAGCTGGGTGTTGTGGTGGGCACCTATAGTCCCAGCTACTTGGGAGGCTGAGGCAAGAGAATCGCCTAAGCCCAGGAGTTGGAGGTTGCTGTGAGCTGCGTGATGCCACGGCACTCTACTGAGGGCAATAAAGTGAGACTCTGTCTCCACAAATAAATAAATAAATAACTATTAGCTAGGCATAGTGGCACATGCCTATAGTCTCAGCTACTCAAGAGGCTGAGGCATCGCTTGAACCCAGGAATTTGAAGTTGCCGTAAGCTATGATGCTATGATTGCACTGTTGCACTCCAGAGTGAGTTGCTGTCTCTAAAAGAAAAAGAAAACAAAAAGAAAAAAAGAAGAAAGAGAGAGAGAGAAAGAGAAAGAAAGAAGAAAATGAGATTTTATAATACTGCTATACACACAAAATTACAACAAATATGTGAGCTGAGGGATAAACACCCAGCCACCAAGTGAAATCAGGATGGCCAATGCACTATATTAGCAGTAGCAGAAAATTAAAATAAATATTGTTTCCTCATTTGCAAAAGGTGATTTTATATAATCTTAACTATTGCCAGAATATTGTGGAGTGTTTAGTTAACAGTTCTTTAATGAAGCCATGAACAAAAATAATTGAGTTCTTCTATGACAATGATGAAAGTAACAGAGTCAATGGGCACATGAGAATATCAAAAATTAACACTTAAAAAACCTTATAAATCATCTCACTTTAATCTTTTACGTTAATTACATAGAGGGAAACTGAGTGTCAAGAATTGTGGAAGGTTGGAAATTTTATTCTGTTTGCAAGCTAATGCTTAGCCTGTCCATTGTTGTTCTATGCTGGCAGAAGACATGAGACTACAGGGTTAGAATCAAGGACACTGTTACTCAGGCACAGCAGGCAACTTAAGCTGTGTGTTCATATGGATTTACTCTTGTTTCCAAGCCCCATGTGGTGATGAGCTATGGACCCCAGTGGATGCTGCATACACAGTATAATTGTGCCGTAGCTAAAGAAGCCCTATCTTATAGGGGAAAATGCTAATTTGCCTAGTATTTCCAAGGAAAGAATAAATTATTTTTACCACTCTGGTCAGCAAGCAAATCAGTCCTTTGACCTGGAAGGAGACATTAACTATTTTTTTTTTGAGACAGAGCCTCAAGCTGTCACAGCAACCTCCAATTCCTGGGCTCAAGTGAGTCTCCTGCCTCCAAATAGCTGGGACCACAGGTGCCCGCCACAACGCCAGGCCATTTTTTTGGTTGCAGCCGTCATTGTTGTTTGGCGGGCTCGGGCTGGATTCGAACCCACCAGCTCAGGTGTACGTGGCTGGAGCCTTAGCCCGTTGAGCCACAGGCGCCGAGCCAGCCTTCACCTCTCTTAATTGTTGTGTTAAGACATTTATACTCTACTCTTTTTTTTATATATAAAAGAATATTTTAATTCTTTTCCTCAGAAACCGCAAAGACTATACATAATTTGGAAATAAGACTGTTGCAAAGTTGAATCATCCATTCTACTCCTTCTCTTTTGCCTGGTCACTCAGAAATATAATGTTACCAATTATGATTGTTGTTGCTTGTCGCCTCACGTTATTTTTATCTGTGTATTCTCCATAGTCTACTTTCCCTTTAACATAAACTCAAGACCCCTTTTTCACATACTGATATGCCACATCTCTGAGGCCTGGCTGGAATACTGATATTCTGTGCAATGTTGTCTTTTGACTGACGTCACCCATTTGGTATACCTCACTGTCCCCTGATCGCCACATCTCATTTGTTGCTAGAGAATATTGCGACTGGATTTTTCCCTTCCACCTGTCTCATGACAGGGTCCTGACCCACTCACCCAAGTAACTGCACACGATTTAAGAATCTTTCAAGAACTAAACTGCTAGCTATTTCAGACTCATGTCTTAGAAACTGATGAAGTACCTTAAATACAGGTCTTCAAAACATGGCTTCTACTTTCTTTTCTTACAATCTAATCTTTAGACTCTTCCTGATGTTCTAGAGCAGCCTATACTCTACTCTTAATAGATTTGACATGTACTCTTGCAACATGCACCATAGGTGAGGTCCCACCCATTACCCCCCTCCCCCCAGGCTTCCCCCTCCCCTCCCCTCCCCCTCCTCGTCCCACCTTCATTCTGGGCTATAGTTGTGTTTTGTCTTTCATATGGAAGTGTGAGTGATTATATATTGGTTTCATAATAGTACTGAGTACACTGGATACTTTTTTTTTTTTTTGAGATAGAGCCTCAAGCTGTCACCCTGGGTAGAGTGCTGTGGCGTCACAGCTCACAGCAACCTCCAATTCCTGGGCTCAAGCAAGTCTCCTGCCTCCACCTCCCAAGTAGCTGGGACTACAGGCACCCCCCACAATGCCTGGCCATTTTTTGGTTGCAGCCGTCATTGTTGTTTGGCGGGCCTGGGCTGGATTCGAACCTGCCAGCTCAGGTGTACGTGGCTGGTGCCATAGCTGCTTGAGCCACAGATGCCGAACCTACACTGGATACTTTTTCTTCCATCCTTGAGATACTTTACTAGGAAGAATATGTTCCAGCTCCATCTATGTAAACATAAAAGAGGTAAAGTCTCCATCTTTTATGGTTGCGTAATATTCCATGGTATACACATACTACAATTTATTAATCCATTCATGGGATGATGGGTACTTGGGCTTCTTCCATAACTTGGCAATTATGAATTGGGCTTCAATAAACATTCAAATATATACTATTTTAAGGTGCTAAATTTGAGTAATTTGTTATGCAACAATAGAACCCTAATACAATAGTTTGGCACAAACAGGAATTTAATCTATTCAATACCTCTCTTATCCCAATAAAATAGAAATGATATCTTCTTGAAATTTCATATATAAAAAATATGACTTGGTACCCTTAGTACATTGGTTACAGCACCATCCACATACACCGAAGCTGGCAGGTCAAACCCAGGCCGGGCCAGCTAAACAACAATGACCACTGTAACAAAAAAATAGCCAGGTGCTGTGGTGTGCACCTGTAGTGCCAGCTACTTGGAAAGCTGAAGCAAGAGAATCGTTTAAGCCCAAGAGTTCAAGATTGTTGTGAGCTGTGATGCCATGGTACTGTACCTAGAGTGACATAGTGAGATTCTGTCTCAAAAAAATACCAATAAAAACAAAAGAAATTTACCATGTAACTATATGGCTCTGTGCTTAGACTGACCCTACTTAGTTCATCTCTTAGATTGTCTAAACTATTTCTTTTCTTTTTTTTTTAGGGGTCACTTTGTCACCCCAGGTAGAGTGCCACCGTGGCGTCACAGCTCACAGCAACCTCCAGCTCTTGGGCTTAGGTGATTTTCTTGCCTCAGCCTCCTGAGTAGCTGGGACTATAGGCACCTGCCACAACGCCCGGCTATTTTTTGTTGCAGTTTGGCCAGGGCCGGGTTTGAACCTGCCGGTATATGGGACTGACACCCTACTCACTGAGCCACAGGTACCATCCTGTTTGGATTTTTTGGGGGTTTTTTGTTTTTTTTTTTTGTGAGACAGAGTCTCACTCTGTTGTCCTGAGTAGAGTACCGTGGTGTCCAGGCTCACAATAGCCTCAAACTCTTGGGCTTAAACAATCTTCTTGCCTCAGCCTCCCAGGTGCCCATCACAATACCCAGCTATTTTATTGCTCAGACTGGTCTTGAACTCTAAACTCACGAGATCCACCCATCTCCCAGATTGCTAGGATCATAAGCATGTGGCCTATTGTCTTAATGATTTCTACCAAAAAATCTGCTTGGTTGTTTATTTTACTTCATAATTATTCTACCCAAGATAGAATCAAGGTTTAAAAGACTTCAGTTGATCTCCCTTATTTTTTAACCAAATCACATCAATTCTTCCAATCTATAGTCTCTCTTTATTAAATTTACAGTTTATTTGTTATTTATTACAACAAAATCTCCAGCTACTTGGGAAGCTAAGGCAAGAAAATTGCCTAAGCCCAGGAGTTGGAGGTTGCTGTGAGCTATGACACTACAGCACTCTACCAAGGACGACACAGTGAGGCTCCGTCTCTAAAAAAAAAAAAAAAATCGAACAATTGTTCCCAACAGTTGTATTGGTTCTCTAGCATAATTATAGGCCCTCTATTTATTCTATAGATATTTTTATATTTCCATGGCATTTGACACAGTGTTAGGCAGGACATGCTCATTAAGTATTTTTTGATTGACAAATGTGATCTAAGTTTTCAGAAGTGCCTATAAAAATTGATCTGCCCTGGATACTGCAGAATTTATTTAGCACAAAAAGTCCCTCCCCCCCAGACTTTTCTGACTTATCCCCAACACCCAGGACTGAATTATTACTGAAAAACAAAACAGAAAAAACAAAAACCTCTGTTTGAAAAATTAGGTCTTAGGTCAAAATCACTTGCTGGGTTAGTTCTAGATTCTGTGACTGTGCAGCGTAGATTACCCCCTATTAGAGAGCCCAGCCATTTGAATACGTAAGCTCAGACTTTACCAGTTAAATGATAGCATCAACATATTTGCTCAAAAAGAATAACAAATCTCAAGAATGGAAAAACAAGTATCCAATATACTCAATACTAATATGAAACAATATATAAACAACTACATGCCCACACTAAAGAAAAACACAAATATATTTTAGTGAGGAGGAGAGGAGAGGAGGAACAAAGTAAAGGGGAGGAGGAGAGTGATTGGTAGGTTCTTACCTAATGTGCAAAATGTGAGTGTGTTCAGCAGCCCCCTGGATGAAGGGCTCAACTACAACTTGAACTTTACCTTAGAAACAAAAACACTGTAACCTGAACGTTTGTACCCTCATATTAATCTAAAATAAAATAAAAAGAAATAAAAAGACAAAAAAAGAATAACAAAATGGATAATTGGATGATCATAAAAATGAGAAGAAAAGAGATTTCAAAGATACTTTTAAAATTACAGACTTTGTTATAAACAAATGCGCTTTTTTGGATACTGAAAAAAATCAAGGTTATAATTTCATTAGCCATAAATTTAGAACAACCAATTCCTATCCTTAAAATTTTCTTGCATCATAGTGGCAAGCAGCTGCATGCTTGAGATGATATCTTTTTTTTTTTTTTTTTTTTTTGAGACAGAGCCTCAAGCTGTCACCCTGGATAGAGTGCTCTGGCATCACAGCTCACAGCAACCTCCAATTCCTGGGCTCAAGCGAGTCTCTTGTCTCTGCCTCCCAAGTAGCTAGGACTACAGGTGCCCGACACAATGCCCGGCCATTTTTTGGTTGCAGCCGTCATTGTTGTTTGGTGGGCCAGGGCTGAATTCGAACCCGCCAGCTTACGTGTATGTAGCTAGCGCCTTAGCCCATTGAGCCACAGGCGCCGAGCCTTGAGATGATATCTTATAAAGGTTTTACATCATGAACTTTTATCATTTCACCTCAAACTGGAATGTATCAGAGAAGATAAAGTAGCAGATAGTGTCACGTTTGGCTTTATACCTTAAGAAAGAACTATTCAAGGCAGTGCCTGTGGCTCAGCCAGTAGGGCGCCGGCCCATATACCAAGGGTGGTGGGTTCAAACCCGGCCTCAGCTGAACTGCAAAACAAAACAAACAAAAAAAATATAGCTGGGCGTTGTGGCCGGCGCCTGTAGTCCCAGCTACTTGGGAGGCTGAAGCAAGAGAATCACTTAAGCCCAAGAGTTGGAAGTTGCTATGAGCTGGGTGATGCCACGGCACTCTACCAGGGGCGATAAAGTGAGACTCTGTCTCTACAAAAAAAAAAAAAAAAAAAAAAGAACTATTCAGACCAAGAAGATTGAGAGTGATTGCTATGATTCTTACATGCCTGTTCATTGTCTATAGTGACTGGGAGGGGACAAAAGCCAAACATTTATAAAAACACAGTCATTTAAAAAAATAGTTTCCTTTTTTCTTTTTTTTTTTTTAAGAGACAGAGTCTCACTTTGTCACCTTCAGTAGAATGCCGTAGTGTCATAGCTCACAGCAACCTCCAGCTCTTGGGCTTAGGTGATTCTTTTGCCTCAGCCTCCTAAGTAGCTGGGACTACAGGCACCCGACACAACACCCGTCTATTTTTTGTTGCAGTTTGGTGGGGGCCAGGTTTGAACCTGCCACCCTTGGTATATGAGACCCACTCCCTACCCACTGAGCCACAGGCACCGGCCCTGAAGTAAAATATTTTTCAACTCATTTTATGAGGCAAGTATAAGTCTGATGCCAAAATTTGACATAGACATTAGAAGAAAATAAAATTACTGACCATTATCTCTCATAGACACAAAAATTCTCAAAATACAAGCAAAGTGAAATTGACAACATATCAAAAGGACAATGGATCATGACCAAAATGAGGTTATTCCAGGAATATAAGGAAGGTTTAATCCTTGTAAATTATAATGACAAAAAAGGGGATAAAACTATGGTTTCATTACATGTAAAAAAGTGGTTCACAAACCTAGCAACCAGTCGTGATTAAAGAACAAAAATTAAAACTCTAAGCAAAGTGATAAAAGAAGGAAACACTAAATTTGATATCAAAGTTATGCTTACCTTATAGTAACACAGTTTATTATCTTACAGTTCTGGAGATCAAGTGTCCAAAATGGGTCTCTCTGGGCTAAAATAAAAATATTAACTGTATTTAGTTCCTTCCTTGAAGCTTAAGAATCCATTATTTAACCTATTCCAGATTCTAGAGATAATCTACATTTCTTGGATTGTGCCTTTCTTCCCTCTTCAAAGTCAACAACAAGGCAACCCACTGGGGATCCCCTCCGTTGTGCTGGAGGCTTTGCTTTCTTCTTTCCTTTCTTTGTAGTAAATTCTTTTGCTTTTGTATTAAAAAAAAAAAAAAAAAGTGGTTGGGCAGTGCCTGTGGCTCAAAGGAGTAGGGCTCCGGCCCCATATTCCGAAGGTGGTGGATTCAACCCAGTCCCTGCCAAAAACCGCAAAAAAAAAAAAAAAAAATTGCCTCAGGGCCTGTAGCACAGAGGTTACGGTGCCAGTCACATACACCAAGGGTGGTGGGTTCAAATCCAGCCCCGGCCAGCTAAACAACAATGACAACTATATTAAAATTAAAAAAGTCAGCTCGGCGCTTGTGGCTCAAGCGGCTAAGGCATCAGCCATGTACACCTGAGCTGGTGGGTTTGAATCCAGCCCGGGCCCACCAAACAACGATGACGGCTACAACCAAAAAATGGCCGGGCATTGTGGTGGGCGCCTGTGGTCCCAGCTACTTGGGAGGTGGAGGCAGGAGACTCACTTGAGCCCAGGAATTGGAGGTTGCTGTGAGCTGTGACACCACAGCACTCTATCCAGGGTGATAGCTTGAGGCTCTGTCTCAAAAAAAAAAAAAAAAGTCACCAACAGTCAATTCCTTCCTATGTTGCATCACTCTGATTCTGACTCTGCTGCCCTCTTTCATATATAAAAACTCGTATGATTACATTGTTCTCACTTAATAATCTAGGATGATCTCCTGATTTTAAGGTTAGTTGATTATTAATCAACGTTAATTCTGTCTGCTACCTTAATTCCTGGCGATTAGGACATGGGCATCTTTGTCCTAGTGAAGGGTCACTATTCTGCCAATCACAACCTACACGTATACATGCTATTAACCAACTCCTTGGATTAATACAGAGAAAATTTCAGACTTCATATCAACTCATTCATAGCTATTTTGGTTTGTCTTTTTAAAAGATAAGAATTATATTAAAAAGAAAACAATTACACCTAAAATATAATATGAATGATTTTTAAGATTATTAGCTATTCAGTAATAATTTAAATTTCTCTTATTCTATCATAATTTTTAAATATTTTTAATTTGTTTGAAACAGAATTCATATGATATCCATATATAACACTGAATAATTTTCTTTCTTCTTTTTTTTTTTTTTTGAGACAGAGCCTCATGCTGTCACCCTGGATAGGGTGCAGTGGAATCACAGCTCACAGCAACCTCCAATTCCTGGGCTCAAGCAAGGCTCTTGCCTCCACCTCCCTGTAGTAGCTGGGACTACAGGTGCCCACCACAATGTCCAGCCATATTTTGGTTACAGTTGTCATTGTTGTTTGGCAGGCCCAGGCTGGATTCGAACCTACCAGCTCAGATGTACGTGGCTGGCTCCTTAGCCCATTGAGCCACAGGTGCCAAGCCTGAATAATTTTCTATTAAATGAACAGTATTTATCAGAATCTGTATCATGGCTTAAATCATTTTAATTGTACTGTTGGCTAAATACATACTGATATGAAACCAGATATAAATTCATCAACTGTAAGAATTTCATATATTTGTAAAATCAAACTATTCTTGGAACAAACATGTGAACCCACTTTGTTCCTGTATCATTGCCTGCATAGTTCATTTAAAAATTATTTTTTTGTCTCAGTGCCTGTGGCTCAATGGGCTGGAGCGCCAACCATGTACACCTGAGCAGGGGGGTTCAAATCCATCCCGGGCCTGCCAAACAACAATGATGGCTGCAACCAAAAAATGGCCAGGCATTGTGGCGGGAACCTGTAGTCCCAGCTGCTTGGGAGGTGGAGGGGGGAAATTCACTTGAGCCCAGGAATTGGAAGTTGCCGTGAGCTTACGAACTCTATCCAGGGTGACAGCTTGAGGCTCTATCTCAAAAAAAAGAATTATTTCTATTGGGTCGGCACCTGTAGCACAGTATTTATAGTGCCAGCCACATGCACCAAAGCTGGTGGGTTTGAACCCAGTCTGGGCCAGCTAAACAACAATGACAACTCCAACTTAAAATAGCCAGGTGTTGAAGGTTGCTGTGAGATGTGACACCCCGGCACTCTACCAAGGGCGATGTAGTGAGACTCTGTCTCACAAAAAGAAAAAAAAAAAAAAAAAAAGGGCAGCACCTGTGGTTCAGCAAGTAGGATGCTGGCCCCATATATCGAAAGTGGCGGGTTCAAACCTGGCCCCAGCCGAACTGCAAAACAAAAAAATAGCCAGGCATTGTGGTGAGCACTTGTAGTCCCAGCTATTCAGGAGGCTGAGGCAAGAGAATCACCTAAGCCCAGGAGTTGGAGGTTGCTGTGAGCGGTGTGACTCCACAGCACTCTACTGAGGGCGATAAAGTGAGACTCTCCAAAAAAAAAAAAAAAATTGTTTTATTGGGTGGTGTCCAGAGCTCAGTGGTTAGAACGCTGGCCACATACACCCAGGCTGGCAGGTTCAAGCCCTGCCAGGGCCAGTTACACAACAATGACAACTACAATGAAAATACAGCTAGGTGTTATAGCGGGCGCTTGCAGTCCCAGCTACTTGGGAGTCTGAGGCAGGAGAATTGCTTAAACCTAAAAGTTTGAGGTTGCTATAAGCTGTGACGTCTCGGCACTCTACCGAGGGCCACATAGTGAAACTCTGCCTCAAAAAAAAAAAGTAGTTTTATTATGTTTTTTGAGAGCTTTTCATTATTGTGTAAACTATTGTTTAACTTCATTGTTTAAAAAGTCATTCCTCAGTACACATTCTGGTTACCTACTATATGCCTGTCACTTTTCACAGGCACTAAAACAGAAAAGTCACTATAATAAGACTGCATTGATCACTCACAGTGAACTTTTCAGAACTGGAAGTCAAGCTCTGTGAAGAAAGGAACCAGCTCTTACACATCTTTGATTCCCCAAGAGATCAGGTAGAGTATGTTTACAAAGGTGATACTCAATCAATATTCAGTAACTGATTAGTCTTGAAAGCCTATATTTTAATTGCTCAGTTAAATTTGACAGATAGACCTGGGTAGGAAGAACCATGCCACTATACGATATTTTTCTTTTCTGCTTTAGAAGGAAAAAAAGTGAGTCTGTGTGTGTTGGCAATTATGGTGAAGAGAAGGCTGCATGGTGACAGGGACATGTAGGACAGCCACTCTGGTAATCTGGAGCTGAGCAAGTCAGAAAGCTGACCTCATTGGGTTCAGATCCTTACCAGTCAGTTGTAACAGATGGATAGCTATTATGGGTCAACAGTGATGAATAGGATTTGCTCAAAATAGCACAACATATCCAGCTTTGGGAACAATGAACCTGTATCACTGATGATTAATCCTTTCATGAGTTCATTTCAAGCCTAACAGGGCTCTATTCTTGAATTCTTTCTGTGTGGTGTGCATGTCAAGCCCATAGTCCTGCTTGTTCAGGTCCTGTTTATACTGTTTACTTTCAGGGACTTTGCTATTATATATCTCCTGGATATCTAATTATGGACTACATGGTGGGTTAGTCCCACCTCCCAAGACTAACTTGCTACCCACTTTCCAGCCTGTGCCAAATCTACATAATTTCTCCTACTAGAGACACTCTTGCATTGTCAGATGACCCCTCGTACAAATTTCAATGTGATACCTGAAAGGGAGTAGACATTAAATAGACATTAACACGTTATAAAGCAATAGATTACTCTATTAATTCTCACACAGCAAAGACTTCAGAGAATGTAGGTGAGCTTTGGACTACATGGCACATGCTGCAACTGCCCAAGAGAATGGGTAAAATGTGGTGGCTATGAGGAGAATAGGACCATAGAGACACTAAAAAAAGGAAAATTATTTTACAATTATATAAATGGCCGGGCCAGTGGCTCATGCCTATAATCCTAGCATTTTAGGAGGCCGAGAGGAGAGGATCACTTGAGACCAGAAGTTCAAGACCAGCACATAGTGAGACTTCAATTCTATAAAAAAAAAAAAAAAATAGAAAAATTGGCTGGGTGGGGTGGCCAAGTCCCTGTAGTCCAGCTACTTGGCAGACTGAGGCAGGAGGATTGCTTGAGTCCAGCAGTTTGAGGTTACAGTGGACCATGATGACATCACTGCACTTCACCCCAGAAAACAAGGCAAGACCCTG
>CAUYON010084557.1:0-47215 GCA_963573935.1 Arctocebus calabarensis
AAAAATGTTTTCACATAGTAAATGAGAAAATCTCATGAATGTTATGTCAATCAGGTTGATGAAAATATCTCAGATTGTATGTGAAGCCCGCACACTGTACCCCATGATTGAACTAATGTACACAGCTATGATTCAATAAAATAAATAAATAAATAAATAAATAAAATTTCTTCATAGCTTCCCATTGACTTTCTAACAGTAAAGTCTAAGCTCTTCAGTTTGACTCAAAAGAGACTATCACCACTCTGCTGGCTTTTTCCTCTTCTCTCCAGCTTCTACATAGTGCACAAAGCCCAGGTGTATTTCAGTCACAGCTATAAGACAGGGTGAGCATATTTCACTCACAGCTATAATACAGGGTAAGCATCCCTAATCTAAAAATCTGAAATCCAAAATCTAAAACTTTATGAGCACTGACATGATGCCACAAGTGGAAAATTTCACACATAAGTAGTTAATACAAACTTTGTTTCATGTACAAAATTATTTTAAATCATTGTATAAAATTTCCTCAGGCTAGCTATATGTGAAACATAACTGAATTCTATGTTTAAACTTGGGTCCTATCCCTAAGATAACTCAATATGTACATATATGCAGGTATAATAGAACCTTTATAAGTTGACCACCCAAGGGACTATAACAAACCGGTCAACATAAGGAAATAGGCCTGTTGTACTGACAACGTACACGCAGGGCATGTCTGGTTTATAAAAATTAGGTCAACTTAAGGAGGTGGTCTATGGAGGTTCTATTGTATTACAAAATCTGAAAAAATCTGAAATCTGAAACACTTCTGGTCCTAAGCATTTCAGATAAAGGATACCCAACCTGCACTATTAAGTTTCAGCCAAGACCCAAAAACCCTTATAAGCTTAACACTGAGAAAGCAAAGATAGGACGGATACAGGGTAATTCTTTTCAAACTCAACAAACTCCAAAACCACCTAAGAACCCTGGAAGGCACCATTCCAAGACAATAGAGAAAGAACACTAACGAAAACTATCCTCTGTGTAACATGTTACATAATCTTTCTTTGTTAACTGGTTTAAATGTCTATTTTAGTCTATCCCACAGGACCACTGATCGTTTTTTGCTTGAAATTAAATTGCATACTAATTTTTCTTAAACTAGAACACATTCCTGCTTCTTAAGCCATATCATAAATGTCATTTTTCCCTAATAAGAGAACCCATGTGGTCCTCACTATCATGTACTACCCCAGACCTCGACACACATTCTCCATGCCATTCCCCATCCTAACAGTAAGATATACACTTTGTTTTTCTACTAATTCCTTTTATAACCCAAACAGGTGTGATGTCCTCATTGTTTATTGCAAATTGGTTTCTATCATAGCACCTTTATAGCTTTATATCCCACATACTTGTGTGCTGTGCCAGTTATCACTGAATTGCCTCTAAGCTCAAAATTCGCCATTCGATACACAATGATAGGGATGGAACTGCTTTTAGCATTTTTCCTTTCAGTGAGCATGATAAGTTTTCAGAAGGGCACTGCAAGCGGGAGGACGTTCTCCTGCTAACGTGTAACTATACTTAATAAGGAAAGGCTGGAGGCTGCTTCCCTGAGATCAGGAAGAAAACAAGGATGTCCACCCTCACCACTTTTATTCAGCATGATACTTCAGGTTCTATCCAGGGTAATTAGGCAAGAAAAGTAAATAAAAGACATCTGGACTGGAAATAATAAAATTACCTCCATTCACAGATGGCATGATCTTACATATAGAAAATCCTGAAGAATCCATTAAAAGAAAATTAGAACTAATAAATTCAGCAAGTTATAGGATACAGGTTAAAATACAAAAATCTGTTGTACTTTATACACTTGCAATGTACAATCTGAAAGTGAAATTAAGAAAACAATTCCATTTACAAAAGCACCAAAAAGAATAACATGTTTATAAATTAACTTAACAAAGTAAGTGTAAAATTTATAGCTAAAAACTACAAAACACTGTTGAAAATATTATAAAAGATATAACTAAACAAATGAGGAAACGGTCACTGATCAGACAATTTATGATTAAGATGGTACTTAAATACTCCCCCAGACTGATGTAATCCCCTCAGAATCCTACCTGGCTTCTCTGTAAAAACTGATAAACTGAGCCTAAAGATCATACAGAATTTCAAGGGACCCTAAATAACCAAAATAGTATAGAAAATGAAGAACATAGCACTCTCGGAGGCTGAGGCAGATGGATTACTTGAGCTCAGGAGTTCAAGAGCAGCCTGAGCAAGAGCAAGACTCCGTCTCTACTAAAAATAGAAAAACTACCTGGTCGTAGTGGCAGGCGTCTGTAGTCCCAAGTAAGTACTCGGGAGGCTGAGGCAAGAGTTTGAGGTCTGATGCCATGGCACTCTACCTAGGGCCAGAGAGAGAGAGAAAGAGAGGAAAGGGAAAGGAAAGACAGAGGAAGGGAGGGAGGAAGGATGAACAGACAGATGGATGGACTTATGTGTCTTTGGCCAACTGATTTCAACATATGACCAAAGCCATTTTTAAAAAATGGTGCTATGGCAAGTGAATAAGTTGCATACAGAAAAATGGAACTGGGCTCTTAACTCACACCATTTATAAAAAGTAATTCAAAGTGGACCTAAATGTAATAATTAAAACTATATAGCTCTTAGGAAAAAAAAAAAAAAAACAGAGGTACATCTGCATGACCCAGATTGAGCAATGGATTCTTAGCTGTTACACCAAAGGCATGTACAATAAAAGCAAAAAATAGATACTGGACTTCATCAAAATTAAAAACTTCTATGCTTTAGAAAACACTATCAGGAAGATAAAAAGACAACACACACAAAGGGAAAAGATATTTGAAAACCACAAATTTGATAAAATATTTGTATCTAGAATATATAAAGAACTTATACAACTGAATTTAAAAATGGGCAAAGGATATAAAGAGAGATTTTTCCAAAGATATACAAATAGCCATGATATCATTAATCATCAGGAAAATGCAAAACAAAACCACAGTGAGATACTAATTTATACATAACAGCATTTATTAATAATATCCAAATGACAATTTCTAATAATAATAACCCAATATCCACCTACTGACATATATGCAAAATGTGGTATACTCATGTAGTGGAATATTACTTTAGTATGAACAGGAATGAAGTACTGACTGACATAAGCTATAACACAAATGAACTTGGAAAAAATTATGAACTTTTAAAACTTACTGAATGCAGAATATAAAGGTCTTTTTTTTTTTGAGACAGAGCCTCAAGCTGTTGCCCTGGGTAGAATGTTGTGGCATTACAGCTCACAGCAACCTCCAATTCCTGGCTCAAGCAAGTCTGCTGTCTCTGCCTCCCAAGTAGCTGGGACTACAGGCGCCCGCCACAACGCCCGGCTATTTTTGTTTGGGTTGCAGCCGTCATTGTCGGTTGGCGGGCCCAGGCTGGATTCGAACCCACCAGCTCAGGTTTACATGGCTGGTGCCTTAGCCCACTGAACCACAGGCGCCAAGCCGAATATAAAGGTCTTAACACAATAACTAAGAGAATGCCATGAAGGCTATGCTAACCAGTTTGATGAAAATATTTTAGATTGTATATGAAATCAGCACATTGTACACCATGATTGCATTAATGTACACAGCTATGATTTAATAAAAAAAAAAGTTATGCTAAATGAAAGAAATTAGTCCAAAAACTCCTACGTTCTCTGATTCCACTTATCTGAAACATCCAGAATAGGCAAATCTATACAGAGAAAAAGACTGGTGTCTCCTTAGAAATGGGAGGTTATGGGGAAACAGGGAGGTAATAGCTAAAAGGCACAAGGGTTTGGGGATACTTTTTGAGATGACTGTGGTGATGGTTGCACATGCCTACGAATATGCTAAAAACCACCAAAACTGTATACTTTAAATGGGACCCAATAAAATTATTTTCTTACAGTCACTAAACAAAAGAATTAAGCAGCTAATGGAGTTCAGAGCTGCTAATTAACTGGAAGGATTTTTTTAAAACTAGGTTACAATAAGTAAAATTCTATTCAGAAGAATTTAAGGTGATTAAACACTAAATTAATTCTCTGCTGAAATAATTTTCGTTACAGCAAAATTGCATCCCATAATGAGAAATTCCTTATCTAATGTATCAAACTCAATAGCTACACATATAAAGGGAGTTAGAAGTGGCAGAAGACACATTGACATATAAAAGATGTACCCACATGTGTGTACGGTGTGTGGGTAGTTTCACATGGCAGAATCTATTCTGGATGTCAGCGGCATCCCAGTCAAACTACTTTGTGACTTCAAGCAAGTTACTTAGCCCTTCTTGCTTAGCAGTAGCTATCTCATCTGTCAAAGGCTACTTTCCTTTTCATAGGATTGAAAATATTTGTAACAAGATCTATAAATTTGTTGAAATATCTTCATAGCTTCTTATTTCCAGCATAGGGCTTATCAGATAATAGGTATTTATTATATAATAGGCATCAATTTTTTTAAACTCAGCAGAGGAACAGTCTGAATCAAGCCCAAGAAAAAGTATAGAATGGACTCTCCAAATTGTTTTAATGATGCACTCTCATCTTCAGGTATAACGATGACAAAGCTGGCTAGAAGGGCTATCTCTACAATGAACACAGGCTAAGGTCAATACTGAGTAGGTGAGAGGACTTATCTCAGAGATCACTACAATTGAGAAGGAGCAAGTCATAATTACAAAGGATGACTGTGTGTGTTTTAAGAATGTGCAAGGAGTAAATAATTGAAATGTATATTTCCAATCTGAAATAAATTACTATAGGTTAAAAAAAAAACCCTTCAGAGTTAATAGTATATCTCTTGGTCAACTTCAAGGCTCAGTTTCCTCATATGTTAAATGGTAACAATTATATTACCCACTTCCTCCACAGTACTGTTTTCAGGATTGAATGCATGCATATGCATAAGACATTTAGAACATGCCAAGTACACAAAAAGCACTGTGAGTTGGCTATCAGGTTACGTATTAAGTAGAGTCTACGAAGGATATGTGCCTACTGGATAATGAAACACACAGCTAAATCATAACATAAAAAAATCATTCACATATGCTTATTTGGCACACAAAGACTCACAGTCTCCATATTTGGAACATATCATTTACTGACACGTAATTCTCCTAATCTTTGCATATACATGTATGTCTTATCTTCTAACTAAATTATTAAGCTCTTGAGGGGATGGGCCAATAAATAATTGCTGATCGATCAACACAAAGTGCTAACAATTACATAAGAATAGGGAAAACCAACCAAACTCAAATGAACACTTATCTGTTTGGGTATTTTTTCAGATATGGGGTCTCGCTCTGTCATCCAGTTTGAAGCGAAATAGTATGATCATAATTTACTGTAACCTTGAATACCTGGGCTCAGGGGATACTACAGCCTTGGCCTCTTGAGTAGCTACAGGTCTGTACTATGCCTGGCCATGCTTTTTAATTTTTTGGTAGAGAAGAGATCTCACTATTTGCCCAGACTGGTCTCAAACCCCTGGCCTCAAGAGATCTTCGTGCTTTGGGCTCCCCAACTGTTGGAATTACAGGTCAGAGCCACCACACCTGGCGCAAAAAAATTGTTTTGAATCAGTGTCATACAGTAAAGTGATAAAATTATCTTAACCAAGTATTGCCCCAAAGAGGAGCACACCTAACTCTCTGTCTTGGAGTAAAAGCTACCACTGCTGCCACACCAGCTTAGAAGGACAGTAACTCAGAATTTTAAAATAATATTCTCTTACCGTCTTCATCTACTGCCTATAAATTCTCACTGTGTATAACTTTTCCAACTAACATTTCTTTTTCCTCACTTATTCAGCTCCCTTCTTGTGGATCTGATGCTAAAGTATAGTGATAAACACAAAATCAAAGGAGTTAATAAAAGATATCTTCCAAGTCCTCTTTCAATAAGATTATGAAATATAATGAAAATGATGGAAATGACTATGTATCACTTTTTAACCAATCTTCCTTAAGACCAATAAACGCTAGAATGAAGGAGGAAGAGTAGACCCAAGGTAATGAAGCTTCCTCTCAAGCTCAGTCTAGGTATATCCATCTGATTCTACAACGCCTTCAAAAAACTTCATGCAAAGAATATGCCTCTTGCACTTGGTCACGTGCAAAAATGAAGCAAGAAGTACATCTGTTTGGAGCTTGCCCCAAATTCCTCTAGTTCTCTTCCAAACTCAGTTCATAACTCCCACCCACAAAAAGAAAGCCAGTGCCTGAGGGAACACCCAGAGACAAGCAAATTAGCATTTCCAGGGTCAATTGCTGACAGGCCTAATTGTTTACAGCAACTACAGTACAGTATTCTGGCTGCTGAAGTTAAGAGGCTTAATCTTTCTGGCTTGCCCAATACAATACCATAAGAAACTAATTTACACATCAGTTACAAAATGTGAACATGCTGTAGATGTGGAGTCTAATAGTCATAAGACATTTCAAACAGAAGTAAATATTAATAGGATCCCCAGAAGTACATCATTTTAAACTGGCTAGATAATTTTTTAAATTAGTATTTTATGTTCTAAAATATCAATAAAACACCAATCACACAGTGGCAGATAAGTGAGGACTATAAGATGAATCAACAGATAGTATCTGTTTATACCAAATGGTTTGATTTGAATACTCACCAAAAGTGCTAAAAAGTTGCAAAACTAATTGATTTAACTGCTCTTACAATTTCTTGCCCTTTTCTCACAAAACCACTGAATATTCAAAGAACCTATTTGCCACACATATGTATTAAGTATGTGAATTGTGGCTAGTCCAGAATGAGATGCACTGTAACAGTCGGATTTTAATAAAAAGTTAAAATAACTCATTAATAACTTTCAAATTGATCATATGTTGAAACAATATTTTAGATATTATACATATTTTGGGTTATGAAACATGGGCCAAGGAGTCCAAAAAAGGAAAAACTATAGATATATTAGGTTAAATAAAACATTGCTAAAATTAATTTCTCCTCCTTTTTCTTAACTTTTGTAACAAAGACAGCAGAGACTTTTAATTACACATGTGGCTAACACTATAATTTAATTGGAAATACTACTATATATAAATAATGCTTTACATTTACATGTAACACAAATATATAATTTCATTTATAAAGTACAGAAAGAAGAGGGAGAAAGAATAGGTCTGGATAATAAAATAATCTTCTCTAGAATAATCAAATTAGTTTCAAATATGTAAATCTCCAGCTTACTAAAAGTTCCTTTGTTTACTGCAAGACATAAAGTTTCATTTCTTTTAAAAAGGAACCTGATGTTTCAAAAATGATCTTAAAGTCTGTTCTAATTCTTTCATCATGTGTCATCTTTGCTCAGCATTAAATTAGTCTCAATTCTTTCCAATGATTAAAGATATATAATAAAATGCTAGTCTAATTTTTTAATTTGACTGAGTGACTCTAGTTTTTTCTGTGGTAGTCATTTGCATACCTTTAGGTCACTAAAACTTAACCCGACCCTCTGCTCCAAAGATAAAAAAGCAGGATTAACAGAAAGATTATTCTCAGGAGTCTAGAAAAACCCAGATGGTATTCCAATACTATACATACTCTGTTTTAAAAACTAAAAAGTGACTCATTTACTATTTCAAAAAGTGACATCCTAATGTGAATGGAAGAGCTTAGCACACAGAAGAACACAGCGAGCAATTATTTCCATCACGCCACCATGTGGAGAAAACACAGCAGCTTTCAGGTTGTTACTGTCAGTGCAAGAAGGAAACCCTGGAGGTGCTGGTGTGACTGGAAATTCACGGGGTGAGACGCCCCCGCAACAGGAGGGGAGGTGAAGTGAAGAGCTGCCAGAACTTTCCTCTCAATAGCTCTTAAAAGGAAACGAGTAGAAAAGCCAATAGGAAGGGAAAGCACATTTCACACTTTTTAAGGCCCACTGGTAGCAGGACAAAATAGTAAGAAATTTACATGAATAATATATATAAATCTCTAAGTCATTTTTAAATGTCACCAACAATAAAATCAAGATCCATTAACTTAGAAGAATAAATACCATTTGTATTATGATTCATGTAAGATGTACAATTTCATTTTATAATTGCACCCGCTTTGATCATTGATAAATGAAACTAAATAGCCTGGATGACTGAAAAGGAAACTATCAAGGATGAAAGGTATAGTTCTCAGTCCTCGAAGAGGTGATCTTAACATGGATTGCTAATAGTCCTATAATTTTTCTGTTCTAATAAGATCAACACTTCAAATTTGTATGGATATGAAATAATTCAGGCTCAAATCCCAATATTTAGTGATTGTATCTTTTATGTATGATCCACAAACACTGGTAAAAAAGGCCAATGATTACCTAATAAAAAGTGTTCTGGTGCCACCTAGTGGCACATGCTTCCTACCAAGTGAAATAGAATTACTAGACTGGGTTCTCAAAGCATGAACCCTAGACCAGAAGCACAAGCATCACCTAGGAACACATCTGAAATGCAAATTCCAGGACTCAATCCAGACCTACTGAAAGTCTAGATGCAGAGCCCAGTATTCTGTGTTTTAACAATCCTTCTAGGTGATTCAGGGGCACCCTGACGTTTGAGAACCTCTGGCTTAGATAATCCACGAACAAAAATTAAGTACAAAAGTCTTAAGAAATTAGGTTCATAAATTAACAAAAGAGCTTACTTTTTATTTATTTATTTTTTTTTTGTAGAAACAGAGTTTCACTTTATCATCCTCGGTGCCGCCTAAGAGTTTACTTTTTATTTATGGAAATCTTTCTACTTTGTGGATCTGAATACTAAACATATATATATATGAGTTAAGGGAACAGTCTTAGAATACCAGTCTATAACCAGAGCACTCTAGCCTGGGTGACAGAGCAAGAATCTGTGTTAAAAAAAAAAAAGCCTTATGGAACAAAGAAAAAGCATTAACTTGTATCAAGATATCCCGATACGGCATACTACTGTATCCTAAGAGAAATGGGCACTTATCTGGGCAACAAGAAAAGCTAAAAAGGTTGAATATTGGTAATTTTTAAGATTAAGGGTCATCTATCCTAATAATAATACATACCACTTCAAGTTCACTGTATTTAACTACTCCGTACAGCTATATTATAAAGTAACCCAGAGAAAAGCAGGTCTGATGAAGCCTTGCTAAATTATTTCTTTTCCGTTTAGGTCTTAGACGACAACTTGATTATCTTAAAAAGCAGCTAAAAACAACAATTAACTTTTCTCATTATCATTGTCAACACAAAAGGATCTGTGCTGAGCACAGTGTAGGTGCCATAACACTTTGCCAGTTCAAATGCTCTGTCATTCATTAGCTATGTGACCTTGGCCAAAAAATAATTTTTTAAATTTTAAGTTTTCTCATTTGTAAAATAGAAGTAAAATAACAAACTTCATATAATTGTGGTAACCACTAGAAACAAATTTACCTAAAAAATGCCTGGAACATCACGATTAAGGATCACTGCTATGGAAAGGGGCCCCAGATAAATCTAGGTCAGTGGTTCTCAACCTGTGAGTTATAACCCCTTTAATAATGAAAATACATCCTTCTTATCAGATATTTACATTATAATTCATAACAGTAGCAAAATTACAGTTATGAAATAGCAACAAAAATAATTTTATGGTTGGGGGTCACCACAACATGAGGAACTGCATTAAAGGGTCGTGACATTAGGAAGGTTGAGAACCACTGATCTAGGTCATGAGGCTAGAGTAAGGCTAATTGGATTCAAATTCAAATTCCCAGTCTGCAACTTGGTTTGTGCCCTATGATAAGCTATTTCCACTCCATAAGCCTCATTTCCACATCTGTTGAGTAAGGATAAAAGATACTGACCTCTTTCTGTGACTTTCACCACATGTACCTTTATTTCACAGTACCTGCCTATTATCATAGGCTATGACAGCTCCCTTTTCTTCACCTACTCAAAACTTTTGTAAACTGTTCCATCAAGAGGCATTTTCCAGGTTAAGACCAAATAATATTCTAATGATCGTAATAGATTTAATGGGAATATCTCACACATATTTCTAAGATAAAAATCAATGTCATGGAATCTCACTGGTAGAGTGATGACCGTGAAGTTTTGTAATCCTCAGAGACTTTTACCAAACATATCATCCAAAGGCAATTTGCTCCAATGTGAGATATTCCCAGTAATGTGTTGACTACTCCTTAGCAATCAGCTAATAACTCCAGTTATTGGAGTGAGGCTGATTTGTGACATTTGCCCATTGCAATGGGCAGAATGGGTAGAATCAATACCATGGCCCTACAATCCAACCCTCAAAATTCTAATTACTTAATTGACTGGTTCACTCAAAAAGCATTTACAGAGAGCATGCTAAGTCTAGTACCAAATTCTGACAGTAGAGGGCACGAGGACAACTATTCAAAAGGACCTACAGTAGAGCTAGAAAAATACAACACATATACATATATACATACATATATGTATGTATAAAAAATAAAAAATATGGCTGGTCATGGTTGCTCATGCCTGCAATCCTAGCACTCTAGGAGGCTGAGTCAAGCAGATTGTTTGAGCTCTGGAGTTCAAGACTAGCCTGAGCAAGAGTGGGACCATGTCTCTACTAAAAATTAAAAATAAAAAAATTAGCCAGGCATTGTGTCAGGTGCCCATAGTCCCAGCTACTTGGGAGACTGAGGTAAGAGGATTGCTTGAGCCCAAGAGTTTGAGGTTGCTGTGAGCTATGATGACACCACAGCACTCAACCCCAGGGTGACAGTGAGACTCTGTCTCAAGAAACAAACAAAACTCTCTCTCTCTCTATATATATATATAATAGATAGATAGATACACATATATACACACATAAACATATGTATGTATATACATGTATATACACATGTACATATATGTATATACACATGTACATATATGTATATGTATGTATATATAAAATACAAGGGGAATGTGAAGAATATTACCACCCCTGAAAACAGGGAGAAGGTTTAATTGCCAGCAAAAACAACAATAAAAGTCTAAGTGCTACTTACCTAAAGAACTCAGTGGTTTGCCTATGCTTTCTACTTCCAAATTTCAAAAGTTGGAAGAAAACTTATTTTTACCAGAGTTAATGGTTCCCCAGCCATGACAACCAGAAAGGTCTTCAGACAGTCCCAAAGGACTCTGGAGGGAAACCCCCCCACTCCTGTATACAGATGTATGCATGTATATATGGATACAGATGGGATATATATATGGATGGAGGGTATACAAGGTGGCTATAAAGCTTATGTGCAATTTAAAATATCGTGGAATTTTAAATTGCACATGAAGTTTATGGCCACCCTATATTCCCTAGATATGGATATCCATGTCTAATTCATTTAGTATGAATAAATTAATTTATATTAATAAATGAATTAGAAAATCTGGGGAAATTTTTGTAGTAACTGTCTTCTAAGGTTTTAAATATGTTCATTTGTTTATTGAGTGCTTACTATGTACCAGCCCTAAATTGATGTTAAGGGCTGGTTTATACTTTTTGGTGTTCATGTCCTCATCCATCTCATCGTGAAAATTTTCCTTGTGCTTCTTTTTATTAACACACTTTAATCTCCTCTGTCTTATTTCCCAGCTGGACTGTAAACAACTTGAAGGAAGAAACTTTTATTCTTCTTTGTAGTTTTGGTTGTATGAATTAGCGATTTAGTCAGGCTCAAACTTAAAGCCTTCAGTAGACTTCGGAACTCATATGTCTGGCACATTAGGACCTGACAAAACCCCTGCTATCAGGGAGCTTATAGTGAGTGCGTAGCCAGGTGATAAACAGTAGACACCAACTATACAGGTATGTTAGAAGGCAAGTTAGTGTTAAGTAGTGGGGGTGTGGGGGGAGGCAGGATATGAAGCAAGGAAGGGGGTTAGAGGTTCTAAAAGGAAAGGAATGAGGGATGTGTTAGAATTCTAAATTCTAAGGGTCTAAACATGTCCAAAGGTCTGAATTAATGATTTAGCTGGGCTCAAACTTAAAGCCTTAGGTAGACTTCCAAGCTCGTATGTCTTTGTTCCCCCTTTAGCCCACAGGCCCTTCTTTTAAGCTAGGATCCTTAAATTTATTAATTGCTGGCTATCTCATATGATAGCTATGGAAATAACCTGTAATAAGAGCGCTTTGTACATATTATCTCATTTAATCCCAACAACCTATCAAGGGGGCATTTTAACCTTATTTCACAGATTAAGGAATTAAAAGTGGAAAGAAGTAGTGGGTGCCTGTAATGTAACCCCAGCTACTTGGGAGGCTGAGGCAAGAGGATTGCTTGAGCCCAAGAGTTTGAGGTTGCTGTGAGCTATGACACCATAGCACTCTACCCAGGGTGACAAAGTGAGACTCTGTCTCAAAAAAAGTTGAAAGAACTTAAGTATCTTACTCGAAGTTGCAGAAGTAATGATGGAGCTAGAGCAGACTGGCTAGGACTATGCCAAGCTGCTTCTAAGGCCTAGCACTTGAGCAGCGAAGTGGCTAGCTCCCACAAGTCTCTCCTCTACTGTTATAGGCTGAATTATCTATCTTCGAACTTCCTTAAACACCAGGAGTTTTTCTACTCTTTGGGTCCCTGACAGGACCTCAGTCTGGTTTCACATTAAAACTGTCCTTTCTGGCTCAGCACCTGTAGCCAGTCACATACACTGAGGGTGGTGGGTTTGAACCCAGCCTGGGCCAGCTAAGCAACTGCAATAAAAAAATAGCCGGGCATTGTGGCAGGTGCCTGTAGTCCCAGCTACTTGGGAGGCTGAGGTAAGAGAATCGTTTAAGCCCAACAGTTTGAGGTTGCTGTGAGCTGTGACGCCATAACACTCTACTGAGGGCAACATAGTAAGACTCTGTCTCAAAAAACAAAACAAAACAAAACAAAACTGTCCTTCTGACATGCTCTTGCTGAACAACCCCAGTGGAGGTTGCCCTTGGCTTTCTCTCTTTTTTGTTTTTAAATATTTATTTTTTTTTAATTCAGCTTTCTCTCTGCAGGAGATCTCTCATGTCATCTACCTCCTATGCAACATAAGCCCAAGAGTTTGAGGTTGCTGTGAGCTATAAAATTGTGTTTCATAAGCCAGCGGTTCTCAGAGTGTGGTCCTAAGACCCTTTCACAAGGTCCACAGGTCGAAACAAATTTTCATCACAATTTTAAGATTTGTTTTGTTTTATTTTTACTGTGTAGAACATTTGTTCCAATGGTGCAAAAGCAATTGTGAAAAACACTGCTGTTGCCTTAGCATAAATCAGAGTAGTGGCACCAAACTGTGCTAGCATTGTATTCTTTTCCATCACACACTCATTGTTAAGACAAATGCCAGTTTCACAGAAGGTTCTTGATGAAGCAGTACAATTTATTAAATCTCAATCATTAAGTACAGGCCTTTTAATATTGTCTGATGAAACAGAAAGTATACATGAAATGCCACGCTGCATACCAAAGAACCACGGTTGCCTCAAAGAAAAGCCTTAGATAATAGTTTGAGTTGAAAGATGAATTAGCTGCTCTTTTCGTGAAATGCCCTTTTGAATGGAAAGAACCATTAACAGACAAACTATGGTTACTAAAACTTAAGTATCTGGCAGATATTTTCTAGAAAATAAACAAAGTGAGCCTGTCCTTTCAAATACAACAACAGTATTTGCTGCCAATGATAAAATGAAAGTTTTAAAGAAAAAATCAGAACTTTAAAAAATTTGTGTTACTTGTGCCGGGGTGGCGGCTCATGCACGCCTGTAATCCTAGCGCTCTGGGAGGCCAAAGTGGGTAGAATGTTTGAGCTCAAGAGTTGGATACCTGCCTGAGCAAGAGTGAGACCGTGTCTCTAAAAAATAGCCAGGCATTGTGGCGGGCACCTGTAACCCCAGCTACTTGGAAGGCTGAGGCAGGAGGATCATTTGAGCCAAGAGTTTGAGGTTGTTGTGAGCCACGCTGCCACGGCTGTCTCAAAAAAAAAAAAAAAAAAAAATTGTGTTAATCATAAAGTTGACATCTTCTGGCTTTTCTGATAAGATCAATGGTGATATCAGTTATTTGCAGCCTTGTAACCTTTGGTTCGGCATTACACACTAAGACAATAAGCTCTAGGAGAGGAGGAACTACTTAAAACTTGTCTATGTCCTCTTTAAAACTTAGAACTGATCTATACACCCAATAGTCGTTAGGTAAATATTTATGGGCTATCTTGTTATTCTGACTCCCAGTATTAGAAAGTGAGTGTGTGTGTGTTTGTGTATGTATGTACATACACAGGTACACACACAGCATTGAATTCATAAGTAATTCAGACTCCTTGTGACTTTGTTAATGTTCTTTAGTTCACTTTTTTCCTATATGAACTGCTGAAAATTTTTCTTAATTTTTTTTGGTAAGTGCAAAAATAAGTATATGTTGTAAAATTTATCTAAATAATCAAAATAAAATAATTATTTCTTTTAACAAATATTAATGACTACCCATGGCTCTAAAGCAGAGGTTGGTAAAGTAAAGCCTGTTATCAAAATTCAGCCCACTGGCTAATTTTGTAAATAAAAATAAAGTTTTATTGGGCCACAGACTTGTTCATTCACTAACTTGTTATCTGTGGTAGCTTTTATGTTACAATAACAGAGGTGCAACGGAGACCAAATAGCCCACATAGCTGTAAGTATTTGCTATCTAGCCCCCCTTATAGAAAAACTTTGCCTACCTCTACTTTAACTTAGCAGTGATTCTCAACCTTCCGAATGCCGTGGCTCTTTAATACAGTTCCCATGGGTTGCGACCCACAGGCTGAGAACCTCTGACTTAGATCATGAATCTTCTCTCCCTTCTCCCTCTGTCCTCCCCACACACACTAAAGGAACTCTGGGCCAGCTCACATCTGTAATCCTAGCACTCTGGGAGGTCAAGGCAGGTGGGTTGTTTGAGCTCTGGAGTTCGAAACCAGCCTGAACAGGATTGACACCCTATCTCTACTAAAAATAGAAAAACTAGCCAGGTGTTGTGTCAGGTGCCTATAGTCCCAGCTACTCAAGAGGCTGAGGCAAGAGGATCTTTTGAGCCCAAGAGTTTGAGGTTGCTGTGAGCTATGACATCACAGAGTAAGACTCAACAGAGTAAGACTCTGTATCAAAACAAAAAAGGAAATATGTTGCTAAAACACTGAGGAGTCTTCAAAGGGAATCCTGCTAATCTTCCAGGAAGGTTATGTTTCAGTTCTTCTATGGTTTAAGAATGTGTTATGACTTTTATCCAAGCCTATCCACCAAAACTAAATATCTATCATCACCAAAAATATATTACAAATCAGGTCGGGCAGGGTTAAAACATTTAGAGGCCAACCACTGAAAAGACAACAGGTGATATCTACTGCTAACTATTAACTGGTATGGAATAGGCCTTCCTGACATGAGTGACCAGAAAGCTGGACAAAATATACAAAACAATGGCTTTCAGACAATGGGACGATGGCAGGAAGGACTATAATTACTGCCAAAAGGGATACAGAGAAGTCTTGCAATTGCTCTCCTTCTCTGAGTCTTGAAGGACTGAAGAGACAGTGGAGTTCAGGGAGACTGAGGAAGCAGAGATTTTGACAGATAGTACATTGGGAGGGAGCCATGCACATAAAGAGCTCTAAGAATTTCACAGAGATATCCTTAATCTGAAGGCGAATCCTAAGATGCTGAGGCCATAGGATTGGGAGATACTCAAATTCTATCCAACCAGAGTAGAGAGATCTCACTAAACCTTCCAGACAATCAACAGACACTCCAGGAGGGCCAAGCTTTGCAACAAGGCTAAATAGGCCCTAACATAAAGGCTACATTAAACTCCCCCTAACAAAGCTTAACAACAGGCCTAGAAAGATCAGTCTAGACCACAATTACTTAGCTGCCCACCAAACCCCAACACTCTTTAAAAGAAGACCACTAAATCCAAATACTTAACAACAAAATTTATACAAAGTCTAGGTGAAGCAGCAGCAATTGACAGAGAAGACAGAATTAGCAAAGAAGATTAAAACAACTATTATAAACATGTTCCATGTACTCAACAATCTAAAAGAAAACATGAACATAAGGAAATTTTTAAAAGGACAATATACATGTAAAAGATACCATTTAATTCTTTGTTAAGACTTCAACAGCTAAAAAACTGATACTAAAAATTCATCAGATGGAATTAAGAGCAGATTAGACACCACAGCATACAAGGAGATGGAAACTCTTCAAACTAAGGCTAGAGAGCAAAGAGACAGAAAAAATCAACCAAGTCACAGTGATTTATGGGACAATATCAAAGCAATCTAACCTACATGGAATTGGAGTTCTGGAAGGAAAAGAGAGCAGAGGAACAGAAAAAAATATTTGAACAAAGAATACCAGAAATTTTTCCAAATTTGATAAAAACTGTAAGCCCAAACTAAGAACATCAGACAAGATAAACAAGGAAAATCACAACAAGGCATTCACATCACAAATTGCTCCAAACCAATGCCATTAAAAACAAAACAGATTATGTCATCCCCATGGTTGCATATATAATGTAAAATAAAACAATTCTAATCCAAAGAAACTGTTTTTCTAGATCTTCTAATTGATGTAATGTAGATATATTTCATCAAGTTGAACTTTTCTCCTGGCAGAGGCCTTCTTTTGCTAGCCTTTCCAGTGTAAGTGTAATCTATTGAAAAATCAAGCATGAACAAAGTATAAAGTACTGGATAATAACAACATCATAACATATTCATATACCGTATAGCTCACAAACGTCATGTACTTTAGATTATATGTTCCTTGAAGTCAAGACCCTGCATGTCTTTGCCCATAAATTTCTAGTGCAGTTGCTAGCGGAACCTCACTGAACATACCCGAAGGAGCCGATCTCACTGCACCCCCTAGAACACTGCTGTGTAGAACAAGATGAGAAAACAGCTGCTCGGAGAGATTAAATGACAGTCCTAAGAATACTAATAGGCATCTTTAGGGTACTATTACCACACAGTGTTAACCACACAGTAGACACAAAGGGTTTAAGTAATACTTACTCTGAGTTTCCACAAGATCCAAAGCAACACTAGAAGCTGTGTCCATTCCAGAGTTGATACATGCTTGGAAGTTTTTTAACGAGGAGAGAGCAGACTCGACACCGCTGAAGGATATGAAACCAGTTGAACCTGAATTGGAATTGGAACTGGAGCGCCCTGGCATCTTGATATTATTACCTAAGTTTTCAAACACAATGAAACGAGATTTGTAAGGCAGAATATTAACTGTATAGGAAAATAAAACAACTATAAACATCCATAGAATATATCCAACATCTCACCTGTGCCAGAGAATTATCTAGATCCTACATCCATCAAGAGGATAGCAAACCAATGCACCATCATCTTGGCTACCAAACACTGATGTACTCAATACATGGGGGGAGTAACTATTCTCTTTTTTAAAGAGGGAGATTACCCTCTTCCAAAAGATTCCTTGATTCTCTGAAGAATTCAATAGCACATCTCCATAAAAGATAAACAGGTAAATAAAAAGTAGACCAATCAGATGATGTAATTGTCAAAAAACAAATGAAAATAATAATAAGGTACTCTCATAAGGCAAGATTTTGAAAACTTATCATTTTTAGCATATCTGACACACACAGGACTCTGAAAACTATAAAAAGCATATATATTATATATTCTTACCAGCTCCTCTAGGTTCTGACAGATTTATAAATTTGATAAAATTCCAGATCCAGTAAAAGCAAAATTTCTTAATAAACTCTTGTCCTCTGGTAGCTCATCCACTGTAATAGTTTTAGTTACTATCATCTCATAAAACATTCCCTCATCTTTTTCTTCAACCACAAACTTTTTGAGCTTTGGACCACTTATGTAAAGCCACCTACAAAAAGACTTGTTTGCTTAGCTGAGAAACTATTTAAAACTCAACCCACTGGAACCAACTATAAAAGGGGAGAGAATTCAAATAGACTTAAAGAGCTAGGAAGACTGTTCCTAAGGCTGCACGACATCAGTACAACAATTATTTTCTTGGAATTAGACAGACATAATGTGAATTCAGGTTCTGCTGCTTTACTACTGTGTGACCACGGGCAGACTGCTAAGCCTCTCTGAACCACAGGTTTACCATCTTTAAAATGGAAAGGAATAATCATGGTGAAGCATAGCACTTAGTTAACTGATATTAGAACTTTCCCTTCTGCCCTTCCTTTCTTAAGTAGGGAAGTCTGTAGTATCTCTGGCATTTCCATTCTCACCGTTGTTACCACCTTTATCTCACACCTAATGATACTACTATAGTTTCTCAGCAGTCCTGGTTAATTTGGTTCATTCAGTATTCAGTCTACAGAATGGTACTGAGTATCTACCATGATAATCACTAGGCTCATTACCCTCACACAGAGTATAAAAAGTAAAAAGGCACAGAGATAAATAAGATTTCTATGTCCGAAGAGTTTGTTTTTTGCAAATATCCACAATACAACTCATCAGTTCAAATAATTCAATTAGCAAATACAGTAGAAGCTCCATAGTTGACCACCTTCCTACAATGACCAATTTCTTAAGCGGACCTAATTTTTATAGACTGGACAGATCAGTACAGTGATATGTACAGGCCAGTAAGGTCCAGTTCCCTATGTTGACCACTTCTGCCAATTAACCAGTTTGCTAGTCCCTTGGGTAATCAACTTAGAGAGGTTCTACTGTATTTAGTATCTCCTTAAGTGCCAAGCACTTCTTTTAGCATGGTAAGATGAGTACTCTTAAGACTTTCAGTGTAAAGCATTATTTTGTTTATTCCAATGTGATGAAAACCTACCACGTGCCAGGCACTATCCTAGATACTAGAAATATTCATTCAGCTTCTGCTACCCAGGGGCTCACAGTTGAGTAGGAGAAACAGACATATACAAATAATTAAAGCAGCATGGGAGTTACCGCAAAACTGAGGCTCAAATAAGGAAATGCTTATCTGCCTTAAGGGATCAAAAGAGGCAAGACAGAAGGGATGTTACAAGATAAATGAAGAAGGTTAACAGGTAATGAAGAGCATTCAGACATAGGAATAAAGAGCACAAATGGTTGCAAAGAGGATACAACTCTAGACAAGTACTTGAATTTTTCTGATTCTGATATGCTCTTTCAAGAGTTCTCACTCCACAAATTTCGAATGCTTCTTCTTCCATCCTCATTCTCACCTAAAGATCCTACTTCCCTGAGAAAACAACACTCAGAAGAGATGGTTATAAGCTCCCACAGCTTACCTCTCCACCCACCAGCCTCAGTTCCCATAAACTCCTCCATCCCTCCTGTGAAAATGAATAAACCATGTCTGCTCCTAGATAAGACCACCCCTCCTCCTCCCCCACCACTTGTATTCACTAAGTTCCTCTTCCTCCAACCCTACTTCTCTACTCAAGGACATTCTCCCAGCAATTTCTCACTTTTTTCCTATATCATGACATTTTCCCTCTCTACTAAATCATTCCCTTTGGCAAACCAGTATACTGGTATTTCTCCCGTCTTAAA
The DNA here is from genome assembly GCA_963573935.1 of Arctocebus calabarensis. NCBI lineage: Eukaryota > Metazoa > Chordata > Mammalia > Primates > Lorisidae > Arctocebus > Arctocebus calabarensis. The sequence continues at coordinate 19,599 of CAUYON010084557.1, forward strand.
GACATTCTCCAACTTTCCTCACACCTTTACCGCTGGTTACCATTTCCATTTCTCTGCTCACCCTTATAGCAAAATTCCTCTATAGATTCGTTTATATTTGTCTCCAAATACTCTCTTTCCCTTCCCTCTTGTACCTACTCTACCTTTTTCTACCCCTGTCACTTCACTGCAGCTGTTCTGGTGAAGGTCACTAGTGCTAAGTTCAATATCAAGTCTCTGCCCCGCCCTTATATCCTCTATAAACCAGCAGAGCAGCCTCTGACACAGTTAATCACTCCCTCCTCCTGCTGCACTTTCTGCACCTGCCTCCCTACCTCACTGACGCACTCTCATTCTTCTTTGTTGGGTTCCTCTCCATCTTCCTGAACTCCAGATGTTGGAGAGCCCCAGGGTTAAGAACTTCGGTCTCTTTTTCTTCTCCATCTACACTCAAATCAGGGCTCTACCTTCTCTGTTCCTTCTGCCAGGATAGTCATCACTCAGATATCTACATGGCCAACTCCCCCACTTCCCCAAAGTTTCCCTCCAGATGTCACCTCATCAGTAACAGCAAGGCCTCCCAATACCTAGCCCCAAGCATTCCCTTCCCTCCTCCCCCTGCTTTACCTGTCTTCACAGCAGACACTGTCAAACAATATTCTTTCATTTATTGTTTATTGTCTCTAGTCTCCAATTAGAACCTAAATTCCTGAAAGGCAAAGACTTTTTCCATTTTGTTCACCGCCTACAGCAACTGATTACACACATGCAACAGTCACTCAACAAGGGCTTGAAAGACCAAATACATCAACTACTGTATGTGTATCCTCAGCACCTAAAACAGCACATCTCTCCAAAATCCTCACATGTGAAGTATGCCCAGAGCTCTGTGCTCTGCCGTCTCTTCTCCATCCTAGACCACAAAGGATATTTAGGGTTTGGAAAGGTCTAAATATCAGAGGAGAGCAGTTCAGATAAAGGAAACAAAGTAAAATGAACAAAGGTCATAAGGTAGTGAAGTACGGGATAAGGTCCCTTTGCCTGGCACACAGGGACAAAGAAATGGAAAGATAACTGGATTTCACTCTTTGGGAGTATAGTGTAGAACAGTGATTTTCATCTGGTATGCCGTGAGAGGATATTAAGTGTGCTGGGAAAATTTTTAAAGATCATTAATTAAATTATGTTGAAAAGAAGTTCAAAGCACAATAAGTACATTTTTTTTCACTCCTTTTTTTGAGATTAAAAAAGGTTGAATAATAGTGGTATAGAAGATCTTATGTATAGAATAGAGAATCAGGTAGTCAACAAATGGGACTTTAGCTATATGTATTTTTTAGGTGTTATCTTAAAAATCAAACCTGAAACAAAAATGGCAAAATGTTACATATGCTAACATCTGGGTGGTGAAACAAGGTTTGAGTTTGAAGTTTTGTTCTGTTTTTTAATTTTCTTTTCTTTTTTGAGACAGAGTCACACTTTGTGGCCCTCAGTAGAGTGCTATACCATCACAGCTCACAGCAACCTCAAACTCTTGGGTTTAGGCGATTCTCTTGCCTCAGCCTCCCAAGTAGCTTGAGACTATAGGCGCCCACTACACACCTTTTTTTTTTGTTTGTTTGTTTTGAAACAGAGTCTCAAGCTGTTGCCCTGGGTAGAGTGCTGTGATGTCACAACTCACAGCAACCTCCAACTCTTGGGCTTATTTATTTATTTATTTTTAAGAGACAGGGTCTCACTCTTGCTCAGGATGGTCTCAAACTCCTGAGCTCAGGGCAATCCACTCGCCTCGGCCTCCCAGAGTGCTAGGATTATAGGCGTGAGTCACTATGCCTAGCCTAAAACAAAAGTTCTCATTATTTTCTGGGATTTTAAAATTTCATACCAAAAAAAGGGAAAATATGAATATGAATAAAAACCAATAATTATTTTTAAACATTTGCATTTGGGGGAAAGAGCATGCTGTTTACAATCTCACTTTAACACACCAAACAAGTTGAGACATTTTACACAATATAAATACAAACAAATACAACAGGATGGAAAAATATAAATTCATAAAAATCAGGGTCAAGAAACAGGAAAGCACGTTAGAAAGTAAAAAGGCATTCATGCAGACTTTGGATTCTGCACTGTATTATACTTGTAATACTAATTTGGCTGTGAGCTTCCTAGCAATCAAAATAAAACATAAAAACTACTTTCTCAATAAAGAAAAAAGAACACAGAGATCTCAGGAAAAATAAAGATTTCCATGGCAATCACGGCAGTAGGATTATCATTTGAGATAATAAAAGTGATACTAAGTATCTTCAATAATATCCTTACAATAAATGCAACAGCAAACTTCCTAGGACTACTTCTTGAGACTATTCCTCAGGGTAGGCTAAGGACAGGACACTTGTGACATGTACCATCTAGGTATCCACCAGAACCACTTCCTCTTCAACCTGGTCATACAGCTACACATGGACCACATTTTTCAGTCTTCCTTGCTCTTAGGTGTGGCCTACAATTGCACTCAAGGCAAGGAAATATAAGCCATTCCTAGGCCTAGTATGTAAAAACCACATTCTTTCCTATTGGGTAGCTTGATACAGGAAAGCACAGTGACCGTAAAAGACACTAGGGAATTACCAGAGGGAAGGAGCCTATGACCCTACATCAACTGCTTAGGAAAACCGTTTACCAAGCAGGCTCCATGCTTTGAAAGAAATAAACTTCAACTTTGCAAAGCCAATTAGATTTGCAGGTTAACCTGTTACAGTACGAAGTATGACTTAAAAAACACACTATTATATGGACCAAAATGATATAGTTCAAGCATTCAGTTTTCTAGTTAGTCTTGATTTTGGTACAAGTTTAATTGTCTTGTTCAATAGTGCTTCCTGTGATGACAAAAATGTTCTCTAATCTTTACCATCTAATATGGTAGCCACTAGGAACAGATAGATATTAATTATCTAAAATGTGGTTACTGTGACTAAGGACGTCAGTTTGAAATTTCATTTAATTTTAATTAATGTATTATTTTTTGTTGTAGTTGTTTGTTTTTTTAGAGACAGAGTCTCACTTTGTTGCCCTTGGTAGAGTGCCATGGCTTCATGGCTCACAGCAACCTCCAGCTCCTGGGCTTAGGCGATTCTATTGCCTCAGCCTCCGGAGTATACTTTTAGTTAATTTAAATGTAAATGTCCTTGTGTGCCTACTGGCTACTGTACTGGTGAGCACAGTTCTAGAAGCACAATCAACCAAGTGCATCACAGGTATGAACTGGGGAGTAAACAGGAGGGATCGAAGCCACGGCATGTACAAAGAAAGCTTATCTTCCTGGAATAGCAATTCTACTTAAATATAGCATGAAACATGCTTATATTAAAGCAAATATTAGCTACACTGTGGAGTAGAACAAGGAGGGAGGCAACACAGAGTAAACATGCAGTCCTTGGACTACCCAAACTCAACTAGTGGTTCACCACTCACCAACTGAATGGCTTGAGGGAAATTAATCTTTTAGTGTTTCACTTTCCCTTTTATAAAATGGAGATGATCCAGTGCCTACCTCAAGGATGCTGGAAGGACTGAATGAGTTAATATGTATAGCACAACACTTAGAATAATACCCAGCATATAAATCTTTAAAAATGAGAGCAAATATTATCACCAGCTTCATTATCATAGCACTGTGAGCAGCAGTACAGAGTTGTGCTTATGAAACACACTGGACAGATACCTGCAAATTCCACCCCGCCCATGCAACTTAAAACTGCATGGCCCTGGCTACATTGCTTAATTTCTCTATCTTCAGTTTGGTTGTTCCTGTGTAAAACAGAGATCGTCTTATCTATCTCACAGCAGTATTGCAAGGATAAATTAAATTTTTCTCAACTTTGTCTGATCTTAACAATCAGTTGAAACAATTATTGAAAATACAGATTTATGAGCATTGTCTCAGACCTACTGAATCAGAGTCTCTATGGGAGACTCAGAGGAAAGTGTATTTTTATGTTTTATGATTCTGTCCTCACCCTTCCTTGTATGTTGAAACCCTAATCTCATTATGTGATGGTACTTGAAGATGAAGCCTTTGGAAGATAATGAGGTTTAGGTGATCAGTTGGGTTTCACCCTCCCTCCCTGTGAAGACACAGAAAGAAGGTGGTTGCCCTGGTTTAGATATTTCTTCCACCAAACCTTGTGTATTTACTATTTATTTTAATTTAATTTATTTATTTGACAGAGTTTCACTTTGTCACCCTCAGTAGAGTGCCATGGCATCGCAGCTCACAGCAACCTCAAACTCTTGAGCTTAAGTGATTCTCTCACCTCAGCCTCCCAAGTAGCTGGGACTACAGGTGCCCACCACAACGCCTGGCTACTTTTAGAGACAGGGTCTTGCTGTTGCTCAGCTGTTCTTGAATCTGTGAGCTCAGGCAATCCACCTGCCTTGGCCTCGCAGTGTGCTAGGATTACAAGCATGAGCCACCACGCCCAGCCCAAACTTCATGTTGAAATCTGGTCCCCAATGTTGGTGGCAGGGCCTAATGGAAGATGTCTGGATCCCTCATGAAAGGTTTGGTGCCATCCCGGTGGCAATGAGTGAGTTCTTCACTCTATTAATTCCCTGTAAGAGCTGGTTGTTAAAAGGAGCTTGGTTCCCACCTCCTGCTTGCTTCCTCTCTTGCCACATGATCTCTGCACAATGGGCTACCTTTGTCTTCCACCACGAGTAGAAGCAGCCTGAGACCCTTTGCAGAAGCCAAGCAGAGACCAGAGCCAGGCTTCTCACATAACCAGCCAAACAGTAAGTCCAGTAAACCTCTTTTCTTTATAAATTACCTCACCTTAGGTATTCTCTTAAAGGAACCCACCTGAACTGAGGCAGTGACCAAGTGCAAGCCAGGAAAAGGCCCTTACCAGATTCCAGCTATGCCAGCAACCTGACCTTAGACCTCTAGACTCCAAAACTGTAAGAAATTTCTGTTATATAAGCCACCCAAACTATGGTATTTTGTTACAAGTAGCCTGAACTAGAACACAATATAGATGTAAAGATTAATGCAATCCAGGATAAACAGAATGGTAGCTATCATATTTGTTTAAAGGTAAAATTCACATTACTCCAATGAAACTTTACTCTTGTAGAGAGCCAGGGAAAACGTAGTCACACCCTTCTGTAATTCTAGAGGAGGGAAAAGATTAAGACAGACTGGATTGAGAAGCCAAAAGAATGAATAACAGAGAGATAGAATAGAAAACCTTTTCTCTGTTTCTCCAAATAAGTATAGTCTAAGTACATAAGTGAAAGACAGTCTCTGATTCTAACAGTGTCTCCTTTGATGTGATTATAGCCTTTTGCGGTCACTCTACTTTGTTTATCTATCACTACTGTCTTGCATGATGCTCACAATGCTTCACACACAGCAAGCACTCAGAAAACAATCCCTGAATGAATAAACCAACCATCTGCTCCTGTCAGACCCCTTTCTCTCATCTTTCATTCTCTCCCTCATACTCACTATTCATCATCCCAGCTCATGACTTTGTTCATCCTGTTCCCTCATCGAGAGAATATCCTCTTCACTTGTCTATCTTACTCATCTAAGTAAGGTCTCACTGGTTGTACACCCCTAAAATGTATATGTTTTGTAGTCCTAATTCCCAAGGTGATGGTATTAGGAGGTTGAGACCATTTGGGAGGTGACTAGATCCACCCTTATGAATGGATCAGTACCTTATACAAGATACTCCTGAGAGATGTCCTGCCTATCTACCATGTGAGGACACAGCAACAAGGTGTCACCTATAAACCAGGAAACAGGACTTCATCAGACACTAAATCTCCTGGCACCACGACTTTGTACTTCCTAGCCTCCAGAACTATAAGAAATATATCTCTATTGTTGATAAGCTATGCAGTTTATAGTATTTTGTTACAGCAGCCAAACTGACTAAGGTACCATCTTTCATGTTGTGGTTTAAATAAGTGGCTCTCAACCAGGGGGAGATTGTGCTCCTCTCCCAGGGGACATTTAGCAGTATCTGGAGATATTTTGGTTGTTGCATGAAGGAGTAAGTACCTACTGGCATCTAATGAGGAGAGGCCAAGGATGCTGTTAAATGTCCTATAATGCACAGGATAGCCCCAACCTCAACCCAAGAATTATCTGGCCTAACATGTCAATAGAGCATTAGTTGAGAAACACTGGTTTAAATCAATCTCTTGTTGAATCATTTCTCAGGTAATACCAGTGATCTTTTGGTTCCGCACGCCTTGTGGTCTCCAAGAAAATTTAGAACAAGATTATGTAGTTCCTGAATTCTTCCTTAGATGTTATTTTGCCTTCCCCTAACAAAATTCTTTGAAGGCAAAGCCAAGAATTAGCTAATGTAAAAATAAAAATATGTTATCTACTGTTCCTTGCATTCATCTTTCTGTACAGCACAGAGCAAACTCTTTTTAGACAACATCCTGACCTCCTTAAATACATGGGAGTTTTGTACCAGTCAGAGCTGTGTCTCCTTTTTCAACATGGAAGGATGTATTTTCTGTATGAAGCCTTCTCTTATTCATACAATTGCTGGGTCTCTTTCCTATGCCACCGTTATTCCTATCTCACTCTCACACACCCCATACTCGTATTATAAAAATCATCACACCATCACAACTATATGGTGACATGTCTGCCACTCATTCATGCTGAGAGCTCCTTAAACTAGAACCCTGACATATTTTATAAGGTATAGAACAGCTCCTCACTGGTTCGGCACCTGTGGCTCAGCGGGCTAGGGCGCCAGCCACGTGCACCTGAGCTGGCGGGTTCGAATCCAGCCCTGGCCCGCCAAACAACAATGACGGCTGCAACCAAAACAAAAGTGGCCGGGCGTTGTGGTGGGTGCCTCTGGTCCCAGCTACTTGGGAGGAGGAGGCGAAAGACTCTCTTGAGCCCAGGAATTGGAGGTTGCTGTGAGCTGTAATGCCACGGCACTCTATCCAGGGTGACAGCTTGAGGCTCTGTCTCAAAAACAAAAAAAGAACAGCTCCTCACATAAAATAAGCTACCAACAAAGATTTGTCGAGTTACAAAAATGACAACAGGCACGATCATTTCTAGTCACCTACCGTGTGCCACAAACTGGTGCGCCGGGGTTTTATTCTCGTAACTATCACTAATTCTCACAGCAATCTACATAAGCGCAAAGGAAACTGCGGCTCAGAGGGTTTATTCAAAACCACCTGCCGATGGCCTTGCTGTAAGGCCAGTTCAAATCAGACCTAGGTGGATTAAAAATTCGTGGTCTTTTCCCTACGTACACAGGGCTAAGAGATGAAGAGGCGGCGTCGGGGACCCCGGGAGAGAAGGAACTGCCCCCGACTCGAGGCTGTCACGCCTACAGGGCCGGAACCACAATCCAGGTCCACTGATTCCCTCCTCGGGGCCCCGGCGGAGCGGCCCAAGGGAGGCGACAACTCCTGCCACACTCCCCATCACCATCCCCCTCGGCCTTACCTGCTGCCCGAGGTACCTCCGTGTAGCTGCACCCGACTTCCCCTACCCGGACCCCAACTCGGCTTCTCAGCCACCTTCGCCTGTAGCAAAAACGGTGAGCGCGGTCTTCTACGTCATCAGCCTTCGCCTGCGAGTGGTCACATGACGCCCCGCCCTGCTCTCCGCCTCCTAGGTCATGTGACCGCCCCGAAGCCAGAGGCGGAAGCTGGGGTCCGGCCAGCTCTCGATCGAGGGCTGGGGACAGAAAGGGACCGCTGCGCCGAGGGAGGCGTGGGACCGGGTGCGGGCCGTGCGCGCCCCCGCTGGCCGGGGAGTGTGGACCGGGTGCGCGTCTCCTCCGTTCACTCACCGACCCCGATTTCTTCCCGCCGCTGGCTGGGCCGAGCTGCCTAAGGGGAGGTCTGCCGCTTCGTGTGCTGTCTGCAAGGTGGGTCGCGGATGGGGGACCTCAGGGCCTCTGTGAGTCGCAGTGCGCTCCGCGTCTCCGCTGAAATGGAAGCGTGTCGTACGCCCCTTCGGCGCTTTAGGAAGCGATGTTCAGTTACTTGCCCGCAGGCGATCTTCCCAAGTTTCCGAGAGCAACGCTGTGTGAATGTTGTTATTCCTCTTCCTAACTTTCGAGAAGGTTAAGTGAGGCTTTTACGATCTAAAGGACGCGGGTTTGAATTTTAGTTAAATGGGCTGAAAGTTCGGTTGGGCAAGTCATTGAGTCTGTGAGTTTGGTTGGGCAAGTCATTGTTCCTCTCTGCACCTTAATTTTCTCACCTATGACATGCTAATGCCAAGGTCTACTTTATATTTCGAACACTGTTCGCTGGGTCCCTACTCTGTGATCACACACACACTCACAAGTCACAGAGCCGGGTCTCCTGATTCCAGTTTTACGGAGCTCCCTCCAACACAGGGTAGTGAGGGAGAAGTTTTACTGCTTCTTCCGGCAACGAGGGACACCTTCCCCAGTTGTCCTTCACTGTCTTTTCCAGGAGTCACTCATTGGACTACAGTGATCAGGTTCATCTCACTTTTCTGGAAGAAATGTGCAACTTTCACATTTATCTTGATTAACAACCATTATATCTTGTTTGTGACAATTGATTTGTGGAGACCAGTGTTTCCATTGTGGAAATGAGGTTTTCTGAAAGGATAAAAATAGACTTGTCTTATGTCTTCTTGAGTAGGGTAAACGATGGTTTGTCCAGGAAATTTAATATTCTTTACATAACAGGTGTAATGTTGCCATGCTTTATTCTTAAAAGCATGTTGTCTTTTGACTAGGATTACTTCCCAAACTGAAAAATCACAGTTCCGTGCCAAATGCTTAAAAAATGAAGAAGTTACTGTTACATTATAACTTTGGGGAATTGAATGAAATCTCTGGCTCCATTTCATGCTAATGCTATTTCGCCTTTATTGAGAAAATTGGTCTTTATGAGTTTCTTTCTCCCTTGCACCAAGAGAACTTCTGAAAGGATGGTTTAGCATAACTACTTCTACAATATTATTTTGACCTCATTCTATAGTCATTTTTTAATGTTCAGCTGAATCTTAACACCTTATGTAACCACCTATACCTTCTTAAATCACTGTGACATGATTAGGCATTTCAATGATGGTTCTTAGATTCTGTTCCCTAGGGCCAATTTTTCAGCCAACAAGGGCAGGTATATGTTGCTTTGGTGTAAATTTTTTTGTCTAGGACCCTATTGTCTGCCCTACCTTGGCATCCAAAATCTTCTGGCGGTTTTAGATCTGTTAATCAGAGCTTGGCCGCCTCTCTGTGAGTCTAGCATTTCATCCTCCTGAGACCTTCTGTGTTAATTTGCTGGTCTTCAGGGTACCTCAGAAGGTGATTTATTTTGCCCATTAGCCATCATTTCCCCCTTTTCCTCTGTCACTTCCCAAGCCAGACCATACCCGTGCAGAAAATGAAATTGTATTATCTGAAGTTCAGGTTATTAGAGATCAGTATGGTTTAACAGGCAAGCCAAACAGAGGAAACTAAAAGAACTTGTTAGTAATTTATACCTTAATGTGTATTATGGGATACTGCCATGAGAGAAAGTTTCTAGACAGCTGTAGTGGCTTATCAGCAATCCTTATTCTTAGACCCAATCCAGTTCACTATCCCTGACCTCTGTTTCTACCCCTTGCTCACTCTGTTCCAGACACTGCAGCCACCTTGCTTATTCCTTAAGTACATCTAGCATAGTTATTCCCTGGGGCCTTTCCAATTACTTGTAACCTCTGCCTGGAATGCCATTCTCAGGATAATTATCTACTGCTATGTAACAACCCATAACATAGTGGCTTAAGATAGAAATCTTACAATTTCTATGGTTGGAAATCTGGGATATGGCTTAGTTAGCTGCTTTTGACTCAGAAACTCTTGGGAGGTTGCAGTCAAGGTTGGGTGGTGCTATAGTCTTATCTGAAGGCTCAGCTGGTATTGTGGGGATCCACTTTCAACCTCACTCAGGTTGTTGTTAACAAGGCTCAACTCCTTGTCACACACACTCCACAGGGCTCTCAGACCATGAAAATTTGCTTCCCCAAGACTAAGAAGCTAAAGAGGGTACCCAAGAAGTCAGTCTTTTTGCAGTCTAATCTCAGAAGTGGTATCTTTCACTTCTGCCATATTCTGTTCTTTAGGAGGGAGTCAAGGCCACAGGGTATGAATATCAGGAATTAGAGACCATTGGAGACCGGCTGAGAAGCTCTCAACCATATGCAGATACCCTTGCTGCCTGACTGTCATTTTAAAACAGTATTTGGTACACAGTAGGCACTGGGTAAATACTTGTTGAACAGATAAATTTGTATTATTATGAATGTTTTAACCAAGTAATCCAAAACCCATCTAACAGTAGATAAACCATAAAAAACAATTCATTTAACAAGGATTGCAGAAGTAGATAGTTCCATAGTTGAATCAGCAGAACAGTAACAGAAATAAGAATTTAGATTCTATCCTTCCACACTATAGTCTGCAGGTTCTTGCCTTTCCTTCCCCAACCCCAGAATTTTAACCACCTCATGGTCTCAAAGTGGCTACTGCAGCTCCAGGTATCACATATTCAATGGAACACATTCAAAGGCTGGAAGCAGGGCAAAAAGAGTGATTTCTCTTCATAAGCCTTTCCTTTTAGCATGAGGGAAAAAATATTTTCCAGAAGCGCCACCAGGATTTACTTTTAAATCTCATCGGTCAAAATTGGATCACTCTGGCTTCAAGGGGGCAGGAAAAGAAAAATCTCACCACTTTGTCCTATGCAATAAATAAGAGGGAAGGTAGAAAATATTGTTAAATATCCAACAAACAATAGTTGTCACCACATTCTTAAGACCTTTCCAAATATTACATCAGTGATAGAGACTTCCAAAAGGAAAAAAAGGAAACCTTTAAGCATTACACAAGGCTTTTAGGTGATAAATAACTATGCTCATAATGTGAGAGAACTTTAAAAACATACAGTAAGCACTGAGGATCATTTTGCTATAGCTGCAAAGGAAGCCTTCTCCTTTCAAAAGTCTTTCTAGGCTGGGTGCGGTGGCTCACGCCTATAATCCTAGCACTCTAGGAAACTGAGGCAAGAGGATCATTTGAGCCCAAGAATTTGAGGTTGTGGTGAGCTGTGACACCATGGCACTCTACTAAGGGTGACAGAGTCTGACTCTGACTCTATCAGACTCCATCTCCAAAAAAAAAAAGATAAAACTCACTTTCAGAAATTTTTTTATTTTTACTTTTATTTTATTTTATTTTTTTGAGACAGAGCCTCAAACTGTCACCCTGGATAGAGTGCTGTGGCATCACAACTCACAGCAACCTCCAATTCCTGGGCTCAAGAGAGTCTCCTACCTCTGCCTCCCAAGTAGCTGGGGCTACAGGCGCCCGCCACAATGCCCGACCATTTTTTGGGTGCAGCCACCATTGTTGTTTGGCAGGTCGGGGCTGGATTCGAACCCGCCAGCTCAGGTGTACGAGGCTGGCACCTTAGCCCGTTGAGCCACAGGCACTGAGTCACTTTCAGAAGTTTTTAAAGGTTGTTCCTCACCTACTTCTAGGGGTTTTAGGACATAGCTCTCTTTTCCCAAAAATAAGACAGTAGCATAGTTCCCATAAGGAAAATTTAATAATCAGTGAAAGCAGACAGCTGAAAAAATGGGGATTAGAAGAAGATGGCTATGTTGCCATTACTGTACAGAATAACTATAGGCACAGTATTGTAGAAAATGAGCTATCATAATGGCAACATCATGTAATTTGTATATATAAAAATACATTTTTACATATATTTTTATTTATTTATTTGTTTCAGACAGGATCTCACTGTGTTGCTCATACTAGTCTTAAATTCCTGGGCTCAAGTGATCTCCTGCCTCAGCTTCCTAAGTAGCTGAGATTATAGGCTTTTGCCAGCATCATACTGTTTAAATTGACAATTTGTTCTTTTAGTACTCAAAACTAAATCTCAGCTCTATGACTACCCCAAGACTTATTTGCTCAAAATACCACGAGTTTTTTTATTTATCATGATTCTGTGAGTCATGATTCTGAGAGGTCACACAGTGCAAGGTTGCCTAGGAAGTCCCCAAGAGCTAGAGGCTGATTAGACCAGTTTAACCCAAGCCACACATCAGCACCTCACTTTCACGGTCACCTGGCTTCTTTGATTCTCTTCCATCTCATGTCAGGACTTCTCCCTCTCAAGGCAGCCTCTCCACTTTGTAAGTCTCCGTGATATCTCCAGCAGGATAGCCGGAAGTCTCACATTGCAGCTCAGGGCTCCCAAAGATCAAAAGGAGGCACTGCCAGCCTTCCCAAGGCTTGGGCCTGGAAATGGGACAGAGTCTCTCCTGCACCATTCTGTTGGTGGAAGCTGGACGCAAGCTGCTGTGAGATGATTTGTGTCCCCCAAGTCCCAAATTCATATATTGAATTCCTATCCTCCAATACCTAAGACTGTGACTGTATTCAGAGACAGGATCTTTCTAGAGGTAATAAAGTTGAAATGAAGTCATCTGGGCAGGCCCTAATCCAGTATAGCTGGTATCCTTATAAGAAGAAATTTGGACACAGATATGTGCAGGGAGAAGGCCATCAGCATGCCTAGGAGGGAGCCCGAGTGGGAAACAGTCTTGCCGACAGCTTGATCTTGGATTTCCAGCCTCCGGAATTGTGGGGAAATAAAATTTTATCGTTTAAGCCCCTCCGTGATGTTTTGTTAATGACAGCCGTAGCAAAGAAATATATAAGCTCATTCCAGACTCAAGGGGGAAGGGAAATGAGGTTTACCCCTTCCCTTGGGGAGCTGTGTGCTCTGACTTGATGGCAAGGAGTTGTTGGGAGCCATGTGTGGAAACTAGTTGCCACAGTAGTGTGATCAGAACTGAGAAATACGGGCACTGCAGGAGAGCACACAGCCCTGAGTAAGGACGGCGCTCAAGTCTGAGAGAAGAGGGGGTCGTAAGAGGTAGGCTGATTAGGCAAATTACCCACTTTCAGAGTTTTCCGAGACCTGTTTAGAGTCAAGGAGTTAATTTAGTTTTTATAAGTCTTCCTCACCTCCTTCTCCCACAGCCCCTTGACTCTTCCTGGCCTTCTCTTTCGCCCTTGCTGTCCTGCATTGGCTGAAAGGGAAGGGGAAACTGCGAGGGATAGAAAGGGAGGCAGGAAAAGGGACGAGTCGTGGAACAGTTTCGGTGAGAGTCTCTGTGATACAAAAGATGCTTAAAAGTCACCGCCAGGACAGCTGTGGGATTTCAGTGTGTTCGTCAAAACAATTTCGTGTCTAATAATGGTTTTTTGTTGGTTGGTGCCTTTGACCCCTGGTGATGTCCTTTTCCTGTTTACTTGGCTCCTGCCTCTCCTCTTCCTGCTTCTGCCTCCATCAACTCTTTTTCCTTTTATGTTTTTTCTATTTATATTGGCATATATAGGGTTTGTTTGTTTTTTAAAGGGATAGGACCTCAACTTTGTTGCCTGGGCGAGTCTCAAACTCTTCGCCTCAAGTGATCCTCCCCCCCTCAGTTTCCCAAGTAGCTGGGATTACAGGTGTGAGCCACTGCACCTGGACTGTAGGCTTTTAAATTTTATTTGTGATATAAAAATGAAAGCATGCCATCCTTATATTTCTGCATCTTAATATTTTCACTCAGAAATCCTCCAACTTGACAGATAGAGCACTAATTCATTCTGGTTAGTGGATCTTAGTTCCAGTTTCTTTACTGTTGGGTGTTTACTTTGTTCCCCAAATTTTTGTGATTACCTGCAGCAGTGCTATAAGAAAAATCCTTGGACCTGTATCCTTACACACATATGAGACTGGAAGTTCAAAGAGAATATATCTTTAATTTTAGTAAATGTTGTAGGTTCACTTTACATAAAGACTAATAATTCACATTTCTCCAAGTCCTACTTAAAGCAAATATTTTTATTCTTTCTAATCAGTGCCAAACTAATGCAAATAAAAGGTTAATTTTTTTATTTCAGATAATATGAGGGTCTAAATAACTAGGTTGCAGTGTTTGCATTTGTTAGGTAAAGGCTCTGTTGTCATTGTGTCCCATATACCCTTTCATCATGCCATTAGGTAGGAGCACACCAATTTTCCTTTCTCTTCTCCCCTCCCCCTAAATTGAATTGAATTGAGTTTCTCTCTCATGCGAGCCTGTGTAAGTTCGTCCACTAATAAAATGGTTTTTGATAGTTGCTTTAATTCCTAGTTCCTTTACCACCAGTGAATTAAGGGTCCTTTCATATAGTTGTTTGTCATGTGGATTACTCTTTATGAATTACCCCCTTTGTATTCTTTGCCTGTTTCTTGGGCTGTTAGCCCTCTCTTTGTCAGCTTGTGAGATCCCTTTGCATGTTTTAGAAATAACTTTTTGTCCGCCCTTTGCGTTTCAAATCTGTCTTCCAAGTCATTTACCCTAGAAATGTTTGTAAGTGTTATATACTAAAATATGGCTTTCCTTCTTTTTTCTTCTAGACAGAATCTCACTCTGTTGCCCCAAGCTAGAGTGCCATGGCATTAGCCTACCTCACAACAACCTCAAACTCCTTGCCTCAGCTTCCTGAGTAGCTGAGATTACAGGTACCCACCATAATACCCAGCTAGTTTTTCTGTTTTTGGTAGAGACAGGGTCTTGTTCTTGCCCGGGCTGGTCTTGAACTTCTGAGCTGAAGTGAGCCTCCTGCCTTGCCCTTCCAGAGTAAAATTATGTCTTTCTTTACAGCTTCTTGGTTTCATTCTCTAGCCCTCCATTCCTAAGAGATGCCATTTTACTAAAGATCACCTAATATAAGAAGAATAATTTTCCCACCTGAAGACGTCGTGAAAACCCCATACTGACAACTGAATGAGCATTACACTTCTTATTTCTTTTCTTGCCTATAGGCTCCAGCACTTCATCTCTGTCTTTGATTTTTCTCTTCAAGGCTTCTCTCTCCAGCAGTAGAGCCGCAAGCTAGAGAGGGCAGGGATCACCACTTATATTTCTCATGTTGTTATTCGTCCTCATCACACTTTTCAATGCCAAGGAATGAGTGGAGCACGAAGGATGCAAAGATAAACACCGTTAATTTCCTGTCAGCTTGCTGCAGTTTTTCATAAGACTAGTCATTCTCTATTCTTGTGATGATCCTGGCTTCACATCAAAATCAACAAGGGAGTAAAAATGAAGGGGCTTAGGGCTACTTCTAACCTACTTGTCAGAAACTCGTAAGATTGTCCTAGGTGATTCTGTCATACTGCTGGGCTTGAGAACCACTGCACTAGAAGGTGGGTTGGTTAAAAATCATTATATCCTGCCTGGCAAAGAGGTATTCTGCAAGGAGTGGTTGAGTAAAGAAGATGAGTCTTTGGGAACTTTCAGAATGAGCTGTTAACAGTAATAACACTATTTTGTCTGCTAAGCAATCTAACTGTTCTCAGGGTGCATTGTAATGCAATACAGATGAGCATTGCAATCTGCTAACAATGCTGGACACCTAAGTGCTAAATTATGTGAGATTTTTGGACCAACTTGATTCAGTATTTATAAGTCATTCTCACAAAATTTTGTAGAACCTGGCAGTTGTAATTTTAAAAGGATTCCTGAGCATGTTTATACCTTAACCCAGCAATTCTATTTCTAGGAAATAATTGGGCAAATTCCTCAAAATGATGTACAAGGATGTGTCTCTGAGCTCTATTTATAGTTCTTGTAATCATTTGCTAATATATCAAATAGTAGAGGGTAGCTTGTACAATTAGGCTATGTTGGAACCACGTCTGCCCAATGGTTCCTTTACCCTAGCTCAGGGATGATGTGTAACCTAGCGTTCTCATGAAGAGAAGTGACTAAAAGGATTGAAGATGAGGCAAAAGTGTTAATCTAGCAAAATCTGTCCACATGGAAAACAGGAAGAGTTAAGGATAAGTGCCTTTCCCCCATATAAGAACTCATTGTCTGGTTTTTTGTTTTTTTGTTTTTTTTTTTTTTTTTTGGTAAATGAGTTTGTGAGAAAAATATTATGTATGTTTCACATATATATAAACATGCTTCCTTAAAAATGGAGATTTTCACATTTTCTTTTTTGGATGCAGGTCCTTTAATGGAGCAGCCAGGCTGCCTGCAGACCTGGTTTCATCTGATGAGCTACAGACACCATCTCTGAGGCCAGTTAATCATTCCCCTATCCAGGCACAGAGTCCTCGGTCATCTTCACAATGTTGGACTTCCTAGCTGAGAACAACCTCTGTGGCCAGGCAATCCTCAGGATTGTATCCTGTGGCAATGCCATCATTGCTGAACTTTTGAGGCTCTCTGAGTTTATTCCTGCTGTGTTCAGGTTAAAAGACCGAGCTGATCAACAGAAATATGGAGATATCATATTTGATTTCAGCTATTTTAAGGTAATCGCCCTCTATAGAATTTTTCATTGTTGTCTTTCCACAAAAGCATGTTTTCTCTGGAAACCATGAGACTCTAAGAGGTTGAGTAATTATGGAAAAAGATTTAAAAAGAAACACTTTTAAACCAAATTTAAGATGAGCTACTAACTTGTCTTTAAGATAAATGTGTTACGTGGAAGCCCTAACACAATATAATGAAACTATTAAAAACAACTTTTGTATAATGTATTTCTCATTGAAGTGCCCCATACTTAAAAGCATGCTAATCTTAGTTGCAATTAGAATTCATTTCTTTCCAAGGGAGTTAACATCTAGGCTTCTATTATCTTTATTACTTTCTGTTGCTCTGCTTTCAATTTTTGATGTTTAAGAACATATGAACAATTTTTAATAGACTGTTTAGAAATTGTTATCAAGAAGTATGCTTGTATTAATGTTTAACATAAATGTTTTTTTCTTTCCTAGGGTCCAGAGTTATGGGAAAGCAAACTGGAGGCAAAACCAGAGCTACAGGATTTAGATGAAGAATTTCGTGAAAACAACATAGAAATTGTGACCAGATTTTATTTAGCATTTCAAAGTGTGCATAAATACATTGTAGACTTAAACAGGTATTTGTTAACTTAGTAATAGCATATTCTGATAGTAGATAATGAAAAGGAAACAGGGATACATAGGACATGTAAATCCTTGTGAGTTGTTAGAAATAAAGTCCTGGTTGAAGGCGGCACCTGTGGCTCAGCGAGTAGGGCGCCGGCCCCATATACCGAAGGTGGCAGGTTCGAACCTGGCCTCAGCTTAACTGCAAAACAGAAAAATAGCCAGGTGTTGTGGTGGGCGCCTGTAGTCCCAGCTACTCAGGAGGCTGAGGCAAGAGAATCGCCTAAGCCCAGGAGTTGGAGGTTGCTGTGAGCTGTGTGATGCCACAGTACTCTACAGAGGGCGATAAAGTGAGACTCTGTCTCTACAAAAAAAAAAAAAAAGTCCTGGTTGATACCGTACATAATTCTCTTTTCTTTCACTGGTCATCTTTGGTATTTTAGAGTTTTGTTGTAATTTCCTGTTCTTGGAAAGTATCAAAATAGACTTGGTTCATACTAAGTCACATAGCTTTCAATTCTATAGTTACTGATCATGTTCTGTTGCATTATTTGTGAAAAGTGAAACAATGGAACTTATTTTTGTAGTTAACTTGCTCTTCTACAGTTCTTAAGAATTTGTTACTCATTAAGTCTGAGACTGGGTGTTGCGTGTTTTTATGCCTTTCCTCCTAGATACTTGTAGTTCATCAGTCAGGACTGAGGATATTGCCTTTACTTGGAGTAGCCATTAATACCAACCTGTGGTCCTGAATCACTAGGAATATAGCCTGTAAGACTATTTTTAACAACATGAAGAACCACAAAGTAGTTGAAAGCCAGAATGCTTAGTATCCTGCCTTATCTTTTAAAAATATTTCTTTCTACAAAGATGTTAAAGTTGCCATTACACGGCTCGGCGCCTATGGCTCAGCGGGCTAAGGCACTAGCCACGTAAACCTGAGCTGGCGGGTTCGAATCCAGCCTGGGCCCGCCAACCAACAATGATGGCTGCAACCCAAACAAAAATAGCCAGGCGTTGTGGTGGGCACCTGTAGTCCCAGCTACTTAGGAGGCAGAGGCAGGAGACTCGCTTGAGCCCAGGAATTGGAGGTAGCTATGAGCTGTAATGCCACGACACTCTATCCAGGGAGACAGTTTGATGCTCTGTCTCAAAATAAAATAAAATAAAGTTGCCATTACAAATGAATCACTTGCTCTGGGTGTTTATTTCTAGATACCTAGAAGATCTCAATGAAGGTGTTTATATTCAGCAAACCTTAGAATCTGTGCTTCTCAATGAAGATGGAAAACAACTTCTAGTAAGTGACCATTTTAAACAGAAATTGGAGAGTATCACACTTAGCAGCACTTTTTTCCCTATAACTCAAAAATATATACAGAATAGCATACTGTAGAGAGAAACAGAATAAGCTGGTAAGTATCATCTAAGTAGCAAATCAATATCTGAATTCAGAACTTAGTTCACTTCGAACAAAATGAAATAAGAATGAATAAAAGATGATGTGGGGGTTCTGAGCTTCCTGAGTGTGAAAATTCTGTCTTCTTTACTTTTTGCCTCCAGCCATCTAGCTGGGCACCTACTACATCATGACCACTTAGGAAATGTTACCAAATAAATAAATGCCTTTATGATGAAGAGGTACTCATAATATTGGGATGATATTTTGGTGTCTCAAGCAAAACACCAAAAATAGATCAACTGAAAGATAACCACTATGAGTTAAAAATACATTTTGCATAAACTTTTCAAAGCCCATTTGTGCGCAGAAGGTGGGAACCCTTTGGAGGAAACCTATTTTAGGAGACATACGAGCAAAGTTACCTTCTCAACCATTACCAAATTTTATTCTGTAAGGTTGTATAATCCTATGAGTTTGGCTGCTGTCCTTTTCTCTTCACAGTGTGAAGCCCTGTACTTGTATGGAGTTATGCTACTAGTCATCGACCAAAAGATTGAAGGAGAAGTCAGAGAGAGAATGCTGGTTTCTTACTATCGATACAGGTATTCCTGGACTAGGGCTGCACACGCTCACAGCGCTGCTATTGGTAAAACGCAGTGTATGTTCCCAAACTACTACTGTGAACAGCAGGAATATAATATTGGGTGTGAAAAGATGAGATTATTGGCTAAGCGTGGTAGCTTATGCCTGTAATCCCAGCAACAGGAGTTCAAGAACAGCCTGGGCAACATAGCGAGACCCCATCTCTACAAAAAAAAATGTTTAAAAATTTACTAGGTTTATTGGCATGCACCTGTGATCTCAGCTACTCAGGAGGCTGAGGCAGAAGAATAGCTTATGCCCAGGAGTTGGAGGCTGCCGTGAGCTGTGATGGTGCTGCTGCACTCCAGCCTAGACAATAGAGCAAGACTGTCTCTTAAAGAGAAATATATTTATATGATTCTTATCTCTTCTGAACATATTGTACGGGTATAACAGTTATTCCAAATTATATATTTTGAAATGATATATAATTTGAAGGAATGATATACATATGGAATGATACATAATTTGGAGTAATAATATATTTATAAGTATAATCCGTATATTATGTATAAAGTACTATATATATTATAGAGTATTAGAGATGTAGATTATGATAGTCACTCAGTTTAAAAAAGGAATCTGAATTCCAAATTTTCTTTACCATGAGGATAAATTTCAAGGAATTTTTGAAATCTAATGAATGTTATTTTTGGCTTGTGTTTTCAAAAGTTTTAAAATACAGTAGAACCTCTGTAATTTGACGACCCAAGGGACTAACAAACTGGTCAAGATATAGAGGTGGTCAGCATAAGGAACTAAGCCTACTGTACTTCTGTGTACATGTGGTAAATGTCCAGTCTTTGAAATTAGGTCACCTTAGGGAGATGGTCAGCTATGGGGGCTCTCCTTTATCACTCCTTAGCAAATATAAGGAAATTAATGAAGTGTTTGTTGTCCTCATTAGTTTGATGACTTTGAAAAGTTATCATTCGAGGTCAGATTGAATGTAAATTCTCATCTATACATACACAGAAACAAAAAATAAATGATAACACACATCCACACATGTGTTGTATATGTCTGTACAGAGCTGTGATTCTTTAAGAGCTTGAAAACAGGAGGCACCTTAACCAACTTTGTAATTCTAGTACCTAGCATATGGCTTTTCAGTTTGTGGAATGAATTAGTCAAAAGTAGATACAAGATCAAATGTCATAAATAGTCAAGTTCCAGGGAAGAAACAGTCAAAAAGCAGGAGCTACAATATGAGAAGAATTAACACTTTTAAACTTACAAATTTCAATAGGGCAAGAAAGGCAGAGTCACAACAGTGTTATTTGGAAACATCGTATTTCCAGCAACACCTGGTATTGTGTTTTCAGCAGTAAATGAATCTTAGGCTCATTTATCAGTGTGTGAAGGGGGTATCTCCCAGCATGCAACATTCATACATATGAGTTTGTTCATTCACAAAACATCCATGTTTTTAAAAAGGAAATTTGAACGGCCTGGTGTATATTTCTGAAAGTACCTAAAAAAATAAAAACAATAAATAATCTAAAGAAAAAGAAAAAATTGTTTGCTGATCAATTAGGGGTTTTGAAAGTCTTGTTTTCAAAATCTGACTTTGTCCCTTTGGCTACAACAACTAATTCATTAGAATACGAGTATTCATTACCAAAGTAACATGGAACAGTCGCTTGTCAGAGCTATGGTCAGAGAAATTCCTACATCAAATAGGAGGTCATCTCCAAGTCTGACATTCTTTGAATCTAGTTTGTTCCTTTCAGAGCTTACTATCCATCCTGAAAAATCACAGACATTTTAATTAGAATTAATTAATTCTCTTTGGAAGAGAAGCAATTTGCCAAGAAAAACTAGTTAGTATATATCCCGCTTTAAATTGGCATAATTTGTTTTTAATTAATTTTTTTTTATTTTTGAAACATTGTTTCAGGTTTCACATTCTGTATCCATAATTTTGACATTCAAATAACTCTGAAAATATATACATACATAGTACACACACATGCACATACATACACACAGTTACCCATTTGGCAGCAAAACCTGACCTAACCTGAGATCATTTGGAGTCAACACTTGCACAGAACACATGTGCTGATGTTTATGTTCTTCATCTATCTCACTTTGCTGACTAGTTCTAAATTTTACTCCAGAATTATCAACATGACCATGGAATGCCAACTCAGACCCTGCTGGAATACTGCATTATATATGACCTACATATCATATTACTTTCTTACATTTGAAAAATGTTGTATTCTGAAACAAATCCAGCCCCAAGGAGTTTGGAAAATGGATCATGGACCGTTGTATAGAATCAATACCCATCTTATAAACAAGCTTTTGGAAATATAACTTGAATCTTGAGAACACAGATGGACCTAGGCTCATATCTAAAGCATTATAAAGTCAAATTATAATGAGATTCTTCTGCTTTATTAGGCTTTTGAGTTTCTAATGTGTGCGGTTTACGTGGCTCTTTGTTTCCCATGGTAAACCTGACTCAGTGCTGCTCGATCTTCTGCTGATTCAAATATGGATGATATTTGTAAGCTGCTTCGAAGTACAGGTTATTCCAGCCAACCAGGAGCCAAAAGGCCACCCAACTATCCCGAGAGCTATTTCCAGAGAGTACCTATCAATGAGTCCTTCATCAGCATGGTCATCGGTCGCCTGAGATCAGATGATATTTACAACCAGGTAGGAATTAAATTGATTAAGTTCTTACTAGTTTAACAGACTGATTTCACTTTCCTCCTCAATTACTCTTTTCCTTCCTTTCCCAAAAAAGTAAAAGCAGCTAGAAACTATTTATATAATCTTTCGAACTATGTTTCAGGATGATAGAAGAAAGAGCAATATTAATTTTGGCAAAATCAGAGATTTCAGGAAGAAGATGAGATTTGAGTTTTTGGAAAACTTTTAGTCATTATTCAAGAAATAGCCAGGCATGGTGTCTCTTGCCTATAATCCCAGCACTCTGGGAGGCTGAGGTAGGAGGATCGCTTGAGTTCAGGAGTTCGAGACCAACCAGCCTGAGCAAAGCGAGATCACCATCTTAACTAAAAATAGAAAAATCAGCCAGCCATGGTGGCACTTACTTGTAGTCCCAGCTACTCAGGAAGCTGAGGCAGGAGGATTGCTTGAGCCTGAGAATTTGAGGTAGCAGTGAGGTAGGGTGATGCCATGGCACTCTAGCCTGGGCAACCAAGCAAAACTGTCTCAAAAGAAAAAAAAGGTAATAGTTCTGAGTATGTGTTATGTGCCCACTCATGCTAGGTGCTGGGGACCCATCACTAAAGAATGTGGGCCATGTCCCTACCATGACTGAACTTGTAGTTTACAAAAGAAGACAGACCACTCAAGGAATTACAGTAAAGCAAGAGGAACATTACCTTAGGGGAAGCACAGGTTGCCACCGAAGCAGGGTCATAACAGGGCACAAAAAGGAGCAATATAAGGGCAGTCCAGACAAAGGAGGCAGCCTGCCAGGGCTTAAAGGGCCTACAGCATTTGAAAAAGGTCATCCTTGCCAGTGTGTGTGCCATTCACGTCCTTAAAAGAATACTAGAGAAAATTGCTATTTCTCTTCATCATTCTAAAAAAACATAATTGTGTGTCTTTTATATTTCTTTTTTCTTTCTTTCTTTCTTTTTTTTTTTTTTTTTTTGAGAAAGTCACTCTTGGGAGAGTGTCAGGACATCACAGCTCACAGCACCCTCAAAGTCTTGGGCTCAGTGTATCCTCTTGCCTCAGCCTCCCAAGCAGCTGGGGCTATAGGCACCTGCCACAATGCCTAGCTAGTTTTAGAGAGGTTCTCGTTCTTGCTCAGGCTGGTCTTGAACCCCTGAGCTCAGGCAATCCACCTGCCTTGGCCTCACAAAGTGAGGGTTACAGGCGTGAACTACCACTCCTGACTATATTTCTTTTTATTATTATAAAAGAGTTATGAGTTGGGCCTGTCATGACTGTGGCTATCATTTTTCATAGAACAAACCTGCTCTGTACAGTTCTTTAGGTAGCCTGTTAGTTTTTTGTGTGAACACGTTAAGTGTAAATAATTAGAGTTTTTTAGTTTGGGTTTTTTTCTAAGACAACTCCAAATCAGAAGCTACTTGCAGACATGCCTCCGTTGCTATTCATTGAGAATCTAATCTAAACCAGCCTCATGGAAGGCTTCTTCCACGTATCATTTTCTCTATTCCTCACAACAGTCCTGCAAAACCTACCCTCATTATCCCCATGTTGCTGTTGAGAAAAATAAGATTTGGAGAGCTCAAAGAAGTTTCACAAAGCCCCATTACTAAGTAGCAGAACCATCACTTGATGGCAACAAGATACTCAGTTTGTGTGAATTCAGAGTCCAGGCTGTGTCTGTCCTTTCAGCTGTCTTCCTTGAGTCCTTTTTGTCCATGTCTTCCTAAGGACAAGGTGTTTCCATTTTTACTTTGCCCCTTGACCTTTATTAGCACAGGGGTTTGGCTGTGTTCTGCTGTGTGTCCTCCCCACTCTCTGCCCCACTCTCTGTCCTGCACCCCCCCATCCCTGGCCGAGGCTGATGGATCAGATTTTCTGTCTCCAAGTAATTTGCAATTGGGCCTGAAAAGTAGCTTCTAGATTGGGGTTTACCCACAATGTGTAAAATGTGGAGTTTTAACATAGCCTTGTTCTTCCGTGTAGATGGAGAATAGTCTAGAGAGAGGGAGGAAAAATCGGGCAGACAGGAAGAGGGGGAAGACGTTGTGGTTCACAGCCCCACGCCCTTCCTGCGTCCACAGGAAGGCCGCAGGCCACATTCCTACCTGCAGATTCCATGCAATTATTACTGTGTCTGTCCTTATAATTTCTCCCCTTTCTCCTTATGGTAGCTCAAGGTGATATGTGCTGTGTGGAGCCAAAGATTTCCTAGTATATGGGGGGACAGAGTTTTCAGGAACATTGGCATTTAAAAGTTAGACAGAAGAGGACTCAGGGAAGCAGACTAAGAAGAGAGAATGGCGGAAACCAACGGAGGAGAGAGTTTCACTCCTGGGAGAATTTAACTGAGAGTTCTAAAAAGAAGCCACAGGACTGGGTGATTATAAGGTCATGCACGATCTTAGGAAATTCCACTGGGATGCTGGTAGAGGTCAAATTTCAGCAAACTGAGTAATAAACAGTGAGAAAATAGCCACAGTGAGTGGAGTCTGTCAGGGATCACCTGTGATGGGAAGGACGCAGTAATGGGCAGGAAATGGGAGACTCAAGGTTAGGAGGTTAAGACTTTTTCCCTTTTTTGAGGAAAAGACTTAGAATTGTAGCAGAGTCTAGGGCTAGAAGGAACAGAATGTGGGTTTACAGATAAGAAAGAAGACCGTGGTGACCAGTGCCACTGTCTGACAAATTGCTTCCATTGCTCAGGATCCTGAAAGGCGATGGGCTTTTGAAAAACCAATGTGTCTTAGGACTAGATAATTAATTTGGGCATGTGTACATTCTGATGCTAACAATGGCCTTCTCTTGGGGTGCCTCCATATTGCAGGTCTCAGCATATCCTTTGCCAGAGCACCGCAGCACTGCCCTGGCAAACCAAGCTGCCATGCTGTATGTGATTCTCTACTTCGACCCTTCCGTTCTTCATACCCATCAAGCAAAAATGAGAGAGATAGTGGATAAATACTTTCCAGATAATTGGGCAAGTATTACTGGGTTTTCTTTTCACTTTAGCAAATTTGGTAGAGGGCTGCTTTCCCATTATCTTGGCCATTAGCTCAGCGTTTATAATGTTGGAAATGATGAGACATAAAGTCACTTAGGTAAAAAGCTTTGAAAAATCTGTAAACCATAACATGAAGGAATACATCAGGAAGTAAAATTTCCTAAAAAAACCATTCATCTTTTTCTTAAATGAATATTCTCAAAATAAAATCATGTATTAAAATACTATCTTACTTTAGTTACTGAGATTGCAACTAAGTTACATAAGGATTTATTTTCTGTTTTATGAATCTAAGCCAGCAAAATGTATCTAATTTGTCATTTTGTGAATAGGAGTTTCACTGTTACGGTAAGTTTTATCTGTAGGCTAACTGTGATGTGATAGGGCTATTAAGGTTTATGTTACTGTAAGGACATGCTTGAAACTTTTTAAACATTGTTTTTAAAGGAATAAAACTTATTTCCTACTTAATATATATGAAATGTTTTCTTTGCATAAAGAAGTTTTAACAAAATGCAGTGAACTGGATCATATTCTTAGGTACCAGATTTTGTTCCATGTCTTAGCAGCTGTTAAACCACATGAACTATCTGTTATGAAGAACCATCCTTCAGCTTACTGGTAGGGTAGGAATAGCTTACCTTAAAAGATGATGATTCTTAGCCAATTATGAGTCATGTTCATGAACTTGGACTTGAGCAACCAAGAGGAAAACTCTGATAGTTTGGCTTCATATTCCGAAGTTATGACCATAATACTATAATCAGAGACGTATTCAGTATTTAGGAATGTCAAAATCCAATTACATAATGCTGTAAGATATATGTGGTATACCTAAAAAAAATTTTGAAAAACGACCCTGGCACCTGGAAAATAAAGGAATTTACAAAATATGCCAACCAATTAAAAAAAAAAAAAAAAACTAGTGAGAAAATATTAGTATCACACAATAGAGAATTCTAATGAAAAACATGTATAGGTATAAAACAGAATCATATATAACATTAAAAGGAGTAATCCACCAAGGTGAATTAACAATTAAGAACACTTGCCTAGGCTCGGCGCCTGTGGCTCAGTGAGTAGGGCTCCGGCCACATATACCAAGGCTGGCGGGTTTGATTCCCTGCCTGGGCCTTCTAAACAATGACAACTGTAACCAAAAAAAAACCAAACAAAACAAAATAGCCAGGCATTGTGGCAGATGCCTGTGGTCCCAGCTACTCGGGAGGCTGAGGCAAGAGAATCACTAAAGCCCAAGAGTTTGAGGTTGCTGGGAGCTGTGACGCCATGGCACTCTACTGAGGGTGACATAGTGAAACTCTGTCTCAAA
This sequence comes from Arctocebus calabarensis, assembly GCA_963573935.1. Classification (NCBI taxonomy): domain Eukaryota; kingdom Metazoa; phylum Chordata; class Mammalia; order Primates; family Lorisidae; genus Arctocebus; species Arctocebus calabarensis. Next base: position 45,630 of record CAUYON010084557.1, read on the forward strand.
AAAAAAAAAAAAAAAGAAAAAGAACACTTGCCTATGTGTTTGGAAAATTTTGGTTTTTCATTAGAATGGAATTTGAACTTGAAGGTTGAAGGAGTGAGCAGTGTCTTCTATAACTTTTCATATATCCCAACCCCTTTTCCTGGAAGTGAGTAGGTATTTAACAAACACTAAGTGAATGTCTCCTTTTTCAGGTTATTAGTATTTACATGGGAATCACAGTTAATCTAGCAGATGCCTGGGAACCTTACAAAGCTGCAAAAACTGCTTTAAACAATACCCTGGACCTTTCAAATGTCAGAGAACAGGTAGGTTCTATCTAATCAGGAAAGATTCTCTAATAACTTCAAGCCTGAATCATAACTCAGAGAATGAACCAAGTGGATATCCCAAGGAATTTGGAAGATATTTACATAGATATTTTAATGCAATGCTTTAACGAAAGGTAAATTTTACGTATTAGAATAAGATAGATAATTGTAGGTTTTTAACTTATACACTATACTTGCATTTTTTTCCCCTCTTTTTTTTGTTTTTGTTTTTGTTTTGAGGCAGCATCCACTCTGTCACACAGGCTAGATTGCAGTGGCATCACATAACTGACTGCAACCTCAAACTCATGGGCTCAGGTGATTCCCCTGCCCCAGCCTCCTGAGTAGCTGAGATAATAGGCACGCACCACCACACCCAGCTGATTTTTCTATATTTTGTAGGGATGGGATCTCGCTTTTGCTCAGGCTGGTCTAGAATCCCTGGCCTCAAGCAATCTTTCTGCCTCACCTTCCCAGGGTGCTAAGATTACAGGCATGAGCCACTGCACCTGTCCTAACTTATATACTATAGATAAATTGAAGACTAGGAAGTCTAGGTAATGTGTCCTATCACTGCTATTTAAATTCATCATTTCTGATTTGCTAAATAACCAATATGATTCAAGAAATTCATCTTAAAGTTTAAATGGCTATGTTCTGTCTCTTTGATAAGAATATAGGCAAAAGGAAATATGAGGAATACAGATAAAATCTCATCCTGGCTGGGTTATTGAGTTTCCTGTGTGGATAAAACAGTATTGACTGAAAAACTTCATCATGTTTTATTCAGATAAATTGAATTCCATAAATAATGCACGAAATAATTTCAATGTTGGCATATCTCCTAGAAATATATGAAAGTGACTCTTCCATACTTACTGACATCATAGAATTACTTCTTCATTACTAAAATTTCTTTCCAAAATTGCATTTTCTCATTTGTGACATTTTAAGATGTTTCTTGATACTGTAGATTTAAAATAACTTGACTAGGTTTAATTTTTTTTTTTTTTTTTTTATTGTTGGGGATTCATTGAGGGTACAAGAAACCATGTTACACTGGTTGCATTTGCTAGGAAAAGACCCTCTTACAATCGTGTTTAGCCCCCAAAAGGTGTGGCACACACCAAGACCCCAAGACCCCACCCCCCTTACTCCTTCCCTCTCTCTGCTCTCCCCTTCCTTCACCCCCACCGTGTCAATAATTGTCATTAATTGTCCTCATATCAAACTTGAGTACATGGGATTCATGCTTCTCCATTCTTGAGATGCTTTACT
>CAUYON010084560.1:0-13670 GCA_963573935.1 Arctocebus calabarensis
TTGTGGCGGGCACCTGTGGTCCCAGCTACTTGGGAGGTGGAGGCAAGAGACTCGCTTGAGCCCAGGAATTGGAGGTTGCTGTGAGCTGTGATGCCACTGCACTCTATCCAGGGTGACAGCTTGAGGCTCTGTCTCAAAAAAGAAAGAGCTTAATTTGCTTAATTGCACATTTGTCATTGTCTCTGTGTTTATGGCAAACATGTGGGGTGTTTCTGCTGTCTGTCAGGCACTGGCCTGGGTGACAGTGCAAGTGAACACAGGGATAGGAAGGAAATCAGTACTGGGAGCCGAGTCCAGGGATCTAGGGCAAGAGAGTAATTGTCAACGAAAGTTACAGTAGAGAAATTTGAGGGGTGTGGTTCACCTTTTGGGGGAAGGACACAAGTATAAGTGGGTCCTTATTAACAAAAGTAATCAATGTAACCTGGTTCTGTATACCCTCAATGAATCTCCAACAATTAAAAAAAAAAAAAACCAGCCAAAATAACAAATTCAATGGAATACTGAGAAGACAAATAATTTACCCTGGAAGTAGTTTTCCACTAGTATCCTTTTTTCTAAAAAGAGGGACCAAAGTAAGGAAGAGAATTTGAACATGGGATGCAGAAGACTCCAAAGCTCTGCTTTTGAATGAGTCATTTTTCAAATTATTTTTATTTGTTTATTTTTTGCTGTTGAGACAGAGTCCCACCCTATGCCCTGAGTGGAGTGCAATGGCACCATAGCTCACTGCAACCTCAGACTCAGGCTGCGGGCATCCTACTACCTTGGCCTCCAGAAGCCACTGGAATTATAGGTGCTCACCGTGGCACCCAGCTGGGTTTTTTTGTTTTGTTTTGTTTTTATGAGTCAGAGTCTCACTCTCACTCAGGCAAGTCTCGAACTCCTGAGCTCAAGCAATTCTCCCTCCTCAGCCTCCAGCCGTGCTGGGACTACAGGCATGAGCCACAACAACTGGCTCCAATAAGTTTTTAAACCTGAGATTTTATAACTAGCTAAGCTATCATTTGTGAGCATATAAATACATTCACTTCAAGCTTGAAAAAACTTAAAAGCAAAGAAGCTAAAGTATTTCAAAACAATATCGTGCTGCAGGCCCAGAGAACATTCAGTCCAACGCAGGAGCAGGAAGATGGAAACTTCCAGGAATGAGGACTCTAGAAAGAAAACAGCAGTGCTGAGTTGATAGAATGTGTACCACAAAAAAAATTTTTGATATAAAAAAATTGAAGATCTCTGATAAAAAAAAAATAAGTTATGTAAAAAGAAAACTCTTGAAATGAAAAATAGAAAAAGATTAAGTCTAGGGAAAACATAAAAATTCCCACCCAAAAGAAAATAACTGTACTTGACTTGGCTTATCAATGAACTACATTCACATAACAATAATGTAACTACACGGTCTACTTTAACCAAAATGCATTATTTCATCTTCTGGGAGGATGAGGAAGTGGCAGTGAGAGGTGGAAAGTAGGCAGGAGGGTGTGTGTGAGCCTCCTAAACCTACCCAAGATCTAGCAAGAATTCCGCAATGTCCAAAATAAGTAAATTGAGAAATAGCAGTATTAGCATGTTATTTCTGAATATGGTAAATCCCCAAAGAATTATGGAAGGTGTTGAAAGTGATTGACCTCAGGGACAAAATTGAGAAAGAATGATGGGCAGGGCCCTTAACTACTATTTCTGATCATGAGCTTTTTAATATATGAGCATATATTACTTTGATAGAAATTTTATTTTTAAAAATAACACATGACACACTACCACATTATTTAAGATTATGTTGAAATAGTGAAATGTTTTGAGGGTTGTGTTACACTTCCAGTTCTTCAAAAACAGAGACTTCCTTGTAAGATGTAAGTGTGTCATTCAGCACCTGACACCTGTCATTCAGGTATTTCAGGCCCCTGTTATGGACCAAGGCAGGAGTTCATCTGTTCACACTGTTCCACCACTCAGTAGCTAATGACTGCCCAGCCCTCTGCAGTTCTGCATCTAGGCCAGTACTAATAGTTTCACAATTGTCCCAGCCTGTCTGGCCCACAGGCTGATGACCCATTCATTGTTCCCTATGATAACAACAGGCTGAGCCATAATTTTCAACAGCTGGAAACCTGAGCAGCCTCCAGACAAAGCCAATGCTACTGTCTGTTCCTGACGCCCTCGGCAGCACCTGGAAATCTACCAGTGCCAGCCTGCTCCCCTGGTTTAACCACGAAGACCAAGTCTCTCTCAACACGTCCTCACTGGGAAGATAATACAAGTGGCATTGTTTTCCAAGGTAATAATTTCATAATTGTGATGGTTAATAATCTCCTCATAATGAACAACACATCTCTCTCTCTCTGCAATTAGTTCCCCCATAATCTGTGAAGTCACATAGGGCTGGGGACCTCAATATCCATGGAATCCTGCCCCTCTTTCCCGGAGGTGCCAGAGGGCTCTCCTCCATCCTAAGTGCACACCGCCTGTGTGATGTGATCCTCCCATTGAGCTGACTATCACCTGCGCCAGGCCTGACTTCCACAATTTCAGCCCAAATCCAATCATGTCATAATCAAGTATAATTGAGATTAATAACCTCTCACAGCTGGCTCCAGGTATTTCATCGACACCCTGCTAAGAAAACTGCTCTGCCAGCCTCCAGTCTGGCCAAATTGCTCCCTCCTCCCATCACACTCTGGCTTCTAGCCCATCAGACCACCTGACCCTGCAGGGACAGAAGAAAACACCAAGGATATTTTCAGGACTCAAAGAAATGGGAGCAGCAAAAGCAGAACTACTTCTGACTCAGAATCAAGATCCTAGCAGCAACCTCTTTGCTCCACTCTCAGGGTGTTTATAGTGCAGTCAGGAGAGTTCTACAATTATCGTGGCTGTCATTGTTGCTGGAATGGGCCAGACCCAAGCATGTCTGCACCGTTACCAATGCTGTCCAGCTTGCCCACCATGGCTACCACACTGGAGTCAAGATCAGTCATTCATTCCCTCGGTGATATCTGAGGCATTGGAGTTCAGGGAAGTCTAAGACAGGCAAGGTGCCTGCCCTTGGGAGTTTTGAGTCTAGAGCAGTGATTTTCAGCTGGGGTGTTGCAGCACACTGGTGCAAGAGGATCTTGGGTGTGCCACAAAAATTTTTAAAGATTATTAACTAAATTATTTTCAAAAGATTTTCAAAGTACAGTGAGTATATTCTTTTCTTTTTAACTCTTTTTTTTTTACTCTTTTTCCTTAAACATAATCTAAATATAACATTGGTAATGGTGCAGAAGTTTAAATGTTGGTTCAAGTGTGCCGTGAGATTTTTTAAAAAGGTTGAAAAACACTGGGGAAAGAAGGGCTAAGCCAATAATCTCTAATCTCACCTACAAATATGCAAGGCCAAGTTTTAATGACTGAAGGTAGAGAGGGAGTCTAACGTAGACTAGCGGGTGAAAGAAGACTCCCTAGGCCAGCCAAAGAGGATGACTTAGAATTAGCTGGACATGGAGAAAAAGAGCATCCCAGTCAAAGAAACAGTGTGTGCTGTGTCCCTGAGAAGAGACTATGACAAATGGTCAGGGGTCAGTGCAGCCGAAACTAAGCCAGTAAAGGAGACAGCTGGGCAAGACAAGGCCACAGAGCCACAGAGCCTGGGTCATTGGAAGAGGTCGGATTTTATCCTAATAAGCACAGGGGAAGTGACTTGTGTAGGATAGCTCCTTCCAAGGATCAGAGATGTTTGGGCATAAACTTTATAGCACAGTCCTAGTGTTTTCCCTTTTAGGAAACACTTTCCTGGCATGAAGTAAACAGATCCATTTATCCAGCGAAGACCCTTAGACACCTCCGGTGGAGTCAGCCTCACGTGGTTAGTGGCAAAGTCCATCTAAAGAGCAGCCAGGAGCTTCAGTCTGCCCAGAGATGTGGAGAAAACGCAAGCTCCTGCCCTCTAAAGGCTGGAGAGAAAAGGCTGAAGGGAAACCAGTGACTTCCGAAGAGGAAAGGCCCTTTCACAACTCTCTTCCAATCCAGAACTTCAAAAGGAAACAAAACGAGTTAAAAGAAATTGAACATGAACTTTGCAGTGAAAATGAGGGAAATATACCAAGCAGTCCTTTCCCCGTGGACACACACATGTTGCCATGTCAACCTAAGGTGTTCTCTGCTGAGAGTTAAGAGGAGGAGGGACAGATCAGTTAAAGTTTCAGTTGGAAATTCAAGAAGATCCCCCATCCAGGCCCATTCACCCCCATTAACTCACTCTGCACAGGAGCTATTCACAGCAGCACTTTACAGGGAACCATAACTGAGCCATTTCAAAAACCTTCTACATTGAAGATGCTTTTTGATGGGGTTATAAGGTAATAGCTTTAGTCCCAAGAGTCTGCACTGGCACCAGCAGCTGGTACCGAGTCTTTAAGGTGACCCACCTCTTGGGAACAGCTTTTTTAAAATATTGGAAATGGGACCCTACCTTATCCATTGTGGCATGAATGCCGTGCCTATTACCCAAACTGCCAGGTATGAAAGGAGAGAACACGAGCTGGCAGTCACAGTGAAAGCTGCAATTACCCGTGGCTCCAGCTCACCTTTGTGCTTCTCAGCTCAGCTGCTTTTCAATCTCGTGGTTTTTACAAACCCAGTGAAACTCAAGCACTGGGTTGGGTTCCTGCCTGTTGCCAGAGCTCTCTTTCCTAAGCGTCCTGGGGAGGCTGGAGGCCCCAGATCCTTGTCCTTTCTCATTCTTCCTATTGAGGACCCTGGCTGGGGAGTGCCAAGCCTGACCAAAGTTTCCTTTGGAAAGTCAATTCCCGGGTCACCTCTGTCTGCAGAGCAAGGGGTTAGAGCAGGTAAAGAAATGTGAACACAGGGGCCTTTGGTTGTGAGGGATGCAGGGGTTATAATGAGCAGAGCGCTCAGAAATTTGAAAAAATAAATACCAACAAACAAAGCAATCATGGTACAAACCCAGAGTGTTCCCTCTTCTCAGCCTCCAGTGCTGTTGCCTGAATTTAGGGACTTGCCTTCTATCATCTGGACTATTGTAGCGGCCTGCCGGCCTGCCTCCTGCCTCACCCTCAGCTCAGCTCCAGAGTGGAGCACTCTCCTGTCAGTTCTGGCCTGTCACTCCCACACTGACCACTCTTCAGCAGCTACCCACTATTAGAGAAAGTCCAAGCAAGCACCCTGAAGTAACATGCATGGTCCTTGGTGATCCATCTCCTTTGACAGCCACTGTCTGACCCCTCTTCTCTTTCCCCAGGATGTACATCCTCCCCACCCAACAGAAATGTGCCGCCAGTGTCACTCCCCAGAATGGGCCACAGGGCATGTGTGCCTGTGCCTTTGTGTGTGCTGTTCTCTCTGCCTGGCACCCCTTCTCCTGCAGTCTCACCCAGTCATAAACTTCTCCCAAAAAGCTTACTTCAATGTCCCCTTCTCTTTGAAGCCTTCTCTGATCTCTAGTAACTAACCTGTTCCTCCATTGTCCAGTAGGGCCTGTAACAACAAATAGCAGTTTTTGGCTTACAGGTCTACTTTCTCTCTCGACTGAGTGCCTTAGAACATAGATGAAAATCTTATCCTTCCCCAGTACTTCACCCAGCCCCTAGGATGAAAGGATCTTTGCATGGCCCATAATTATAGGTATATTCATTCCCATTTATAGTTGGGAAAATTGAGGCTTAAAGAAATGAGTCGTGATGCCAGGTGACAGTTAATTTGGAATTCGAAATCCATTTTCCCAATTACGATTGTGAGTATTTTCTACCAGGACTCCGTTCCCACAGCATACTGACCCCTATCTCTGCATTACCTAACATTGCCCATCTTAAGACCCAAGACACAGAGGCCTCTGGGGTCTGGGTGTCAAGACCAAAATGTAGGGCACCCCACGAACACTGCCATGCTACCTCATTGCCTTTCCTCCCCTTTGCAGGGAGCTCACAGACTCTAAGACCTAAACTCACCCAGGCTTCCCGGGTCCATGAAAGACATCACTCTGAGCACCATTTGACATGAAGTAGAAAAGTGGACTAGTTGAGCGGCCTTGGACAGAGGGCCAAGGGAAAGACTCCACACTGGGGGCTGAGAATGCCTGTATCACTCACATTGTTTTAACCTCCCAGAGTCATAGCAGGGAAGGAGCCCTTAATTACCTGCAGATGTCCCAATTAAGCAGCATTACCTCCCCAATTAGCAGTCCCTTCCATTGAAAATCATTAGGCTTAATTTCATTTCCCAGGAAACATCTTAATCAAGAATGCTCTGTCCCCAAATCCTAAGGCAGCCAGACTCTCTGCTGACGTCAACCCGGCCCTGTCCAGCATGGTGATGAAGCTAAATTAGGCCCTGGGTCAATTTCCCAATTAAACTCATCCCTTTAATTTCACTGTTTTCTAATGTTTCACCAGACCAATGATCTGTGCTCCCCAATTACTTACTAAATGTAAAGCATGTTTAGAAGAGGTCCCCTCCTTAAAGAGGGAGATGCCCCCCTTTATAAAAAGTAAGTTTCAAGATACAGGACAGAAGAGCTGCAGTTGCCTTTATTGTTGAAGCCACAGGAGTCCTCAATTTCTTCTCCCCTTTTTTCCCTATATTATGCCCCCAAATTAGTAAAATTCAGAGAATCTTAGAAGAAAAGAACCTTTCCAGGCACATGTGCCCCTACACAACCATTCACATGGATTGCAGTCTATGACACAGCAGCACTAAAGCCAACTGCTGATAGACAGATTGATACGTCTTTTTGAGAGTTCTTCCTTCTTATGTGTGTCCAAATGCAGACAGCACCATTCTCACACGGACAAAGGGTTTAAGGCCAATCATGGGGGTCATTTCTCCTGTCTACAATCAGCCTGAAATCCTTCACGCTGCTGGGTCGCCAAAGTAGGTTTCCTCTCTGATGCCCATATGGCGTCCCTCTCGCGCTGGCTGGATTAGCTATTTCTTCTTTTTGTTTGAATCTCAGCGGACTTACTCCTCCAGGAAAGGGGAGAAGGCAGGGAGAACTGTACAAGATGGAATTGGTTCAATCACAATTTACAATCCCTGGAAACATACCCACTAAAAGCCTACAAATACATCTTAATTTTCACTCTGAAATAGACTATGAAGTTCAAATCAAATTCTGTTTCCTTTAACTTTTTTCATATCCATGTTAATCACATTCCTATGAAACTGAACAGGGAGAAGTGCCCCACTCCTCAATACTAAATTTAATATGGGGATGATTAGAAGTGCATTTGTCATTGCTGTTCAGAGAGCTTCATGCTTTATCCCTCTCCAAATTAGATTAACACCTAACTGTTCCGTGCTGCTCCCCAAGTCCTCACTGCGGTGCCAGGCCTCTACAATAATTGCCCTCTATTGATCTTTCCCAAAGTATTTATTTTTTTAAACTTCATCATTAGCTCACTTTGATTCATTACTATTCAACTTTTAGTGACAAACTCCAAACTATGGGAGACTCCAATCCTGTCCCCTCACAGGGTGTGTGTGTGTGTGTGTGTGTGCACGCAGGCGATCCGAACTCAAATGTTTTCTATTGACTTTTTCCAATTCTTCCCTTTCTTCCCCAAAGACAAAACTATTTAGATCTGATCAAGTATCTAGCCTGGTCTGTTTAGAAGAACTACCTTTCTCCTTTATTGAAATCCAGATTTAAAATGTGGCGGCTCTGATAGTGCTCTAGAAATATTTCCCTGGGGCAAGCCACAATTTGTCACTGGGTTCAGTTTCAAAGCCTTCTGGTTGGGGAAATACGACTCTTCAAATTTTCTGTAACAAAATACCCAGTCACCCCTGAGAGTTTGGATAACCTGTGCTCTATACCTTGCAACCCTTGCTGCCTAGGCCTTCACGCTAGCTCAAGGGAATAAGCCAAGTAAAAATCTTAGTGATAATAATAGGAGTGATAATACTATTAGTGATAATAATAGAAGTGGTCATAACACTGATATTACTGCTATGAATAGTTAACATTTGAGTCCTCACTATGTTCCAGAAATAAGTGAAAAATGCTTTCCCTACATTATCTCACTCATATGATAGATATCTCCCACAATTTGCAGAAAGGAAAACTCAAATTTAGAAAAGGTAAGTAATTTTCTCAAGAACACACAGCTAGTAAGCAACTATGCCCAGAATTCAAACACAATTTATTCTATTGCTGAGTTGTCTCAAACCTCAGAGTAGGCAAGGGAAGAAATTAATATTGAGCTGGTGTTCACCTCCGTTATCTTATATGACAATTCTCTATTCCTGTCCTGCTTACATGAGTGCAAATTAATTCATTACATTAAATCTGACCTTGGACTCAGGTTCTGACTTCAAATGAATCAATTTCCCTTTGACTCTTAGTTTTCTCATCCACACAATGACGATATTGGACTAAATAATTCCATGAGAAATAAACAACCCTTACAGTCTGGGATTCTAGCTAGATATGAAATATATAGTACCATGGACATATCTGTAAAGCTAGGAAGCCCTGAGGTATGTCAAATGCACAGCGAGCATGCTGCCTCTTCCCTTGCCGTGTCCATGGTGGACGTCACCATGGATCATGATCTTCTTTCTTGCTGAAACAAGTCATAACTTCTGAATCCTTTCCAATTCTATGCTGAGGAAGGAATTGAATGAGATAATGGCATGTAGGATAAACTTATTTCCCAAACCTAATGCTAACTAACTGGCCCAATTTATAAACGAGGAAACTGACATGCAGAGGAGGTAAGGGATTCCATGAACATCTTTTGAACAAATATAATATGTGCCAAGTCTTGTGTTAGATCCTGAAGATAAAAAGATGAATATGACATAGCTTTCCCTCTAGCAACTTTTAGTTTAGCGAGCAATGTGGATTGTTAAACAAAATGACAAGACTGTGTAACAAGTATTATTTGACCACATGGGAAGCCACCTCTCCTAGACTCACAGGTCCTGCAATAAGAAGTATTTAAGCCAAGACTCAAATAGAAATAGAAGTTTGTCAGGTGAAGAAGGGGTAAGGAGATTATTCTTAACAAAGAGAGGAGTCCAAGAGTACAAGAGAATTCAGACTACTCACAGAATGATAAGTTGCTTTGAATGACTGGAGCCTTGAGGCCTAAAAGGCAATGATTTTGTGAATGTTAAATAAGGGGATTTCCAGGCCAGACCAGGAAGGGCCATGCCTGCCATGCTGCAGAATTCATCCTTCACCCCAGTGGGGGTTGGAAGGCAAGCTGTGAATTCTTTGACACTCCTCCTATGGAGAGGTGGGGTCTGTGTCCCCTCTCCCTGAAACTGAGCAAGCTTATAACTGCTTTAACCAATAGAACACTGTATGACTTCTGAGGTTAGGCCATGAACTACCACACAGCTTCCACTTTGTCTGCTGGTGCTCTCGCTCTTACAGCCATGAGTCACCATGTAAAAAAGACCTACTACCCTAAGACCTTCATGTAAAGGGGCCACATGTAGGTGCTCTAGCGTACAGTGCCAGCAGCCCTTCCCACCAAAGTGTGGCACATGTGAGTGAAGCCCATTATGAGCCGACTACCACCAATTTGCCTGTTGATGGCCTATGAACAGAATAATCATCCAGCTGAGCCCTCCCTGAATTCCTCACCCACAAATTATAAGATATAATAAAATGGTTGTTTTAGGCCACCAAGATTTAGGGTCTTTTTTTACGCAGTGATAGATAACCAGAAAAGCAAACAAACAATGAAGATTTTCAGGAAGGAAAGTGACATGATTAGGGCGGTGCCTGTGGCTCATCGAGTAGGGCGCCAGCCCCATATACCGAAGGTGGCGGGTTCAAACCCAGCCTCGGCTGAACTGCAAAACAGAAAAATAGCTGGGTGTTGTGGTGGGCACCTATAGTCTCAGCTACTCAGGAGGCTGAGGCAAGAGAATAGACTAAACCCAGGAGTTGGAGGTTGCTGTGAGCTGTGTGACACCACAGCACTCTACTGAGGGTGATAAGGTGAGACTCTGTCTCAAAAAAAAAAAGAAAGAAAGTGACATGATTAGATTTGTTCTGGACGGCATGCTCAGGCTGCTGTGTTTGGAGAGAATAGATTGGGAAGTGGGATGAAAAGAGAAGAACGGGCTCTTTGGGCCACTGCAGTTGTACAGGCGATGACCAAGCCAGTAGCAGCGAGGTGAAGAGAAATGCTGAACTGATTAGAGATTTGAGTAGCAGGTGAGGCAGCAGAATGCAGTGGCTGACTCATGGGTATATGAGGGAGACAGAAAAGTCAAGAAAGAGTCCCAGTTTTTGCCCCAGGTAACTGGGGGATGGTAGTGCCCTGTGCTGAGGATGGAGCAGTTGGGAGGAGAGTCATGGATGGGCACACGGGCAGACAGATGAGCTCCCTTTCAATGTGTCAGGTGGCATAGAGTAGAATGGGGTGTGCAACAGCTAAAGGACTAAGGAAGTCCATCTGGGCCACAGCCCTGGGTTTGAGAGCCGTCTACTAAGTAAGGGATGGCAATCCAGGAGAGGGGTGAGTGAGCCAGGATCTCTGCGGAATGAGGACAGGGACCTAGGACAGCAGAACCATGGGGAGCGGCTGAGCTGAGGCGGCAGGGACAGAGCACACCCCGGCCCCTCGAAGCTGCTGGTCATCGGTGACCACCCAGAAGTTGCTTACCATCCCCCCCGCTCCTGTCCCTGGTCCCCTAGGGACTGTGGGGATTTGGACACGGCAAGCACTGAGGCTGAATTTGGGGCTACTCTCCCTTCCCATCACTCCCCAGATGCGCATATGCTGCCCCACGCCAACTTCTTTAATTTTTAAATGCACTGCTTTCTCCCCTCTCTTCATTCCCTCTGGCCTGATTGTTTTCTTTTAAAATGTTCCTCATTTCTCTCCCATTTCATTTTCTTTCATCTTCAACCTGCTATTAAGGTTGTTTTCCCCACAGCTATTTTAACACCAAAGCAGCTTAATCTGCTCTCCTAATTAGCTTGTGATGCACACACAGCCCAACATCTCCTGCTCAACGGCCTCTCTGGCCATCTCCCACCGCCCTGCCTTCTCCTGCCTTCTTCCCGCCCCCCTTCTTCTTCGCACCTGTTCCCGTGGCTCCTCCAGCCAGAGCTTTCTTTCCATGGTCAGGAGACCAGGGACTTGGAGACCAGGCCCCCTGGCCTGTCCAGTGACCGCTGCTGTAGCCACCTGTAGACTTAGCCCACAGAGTGAGGCGTCGTCTCCACAAAGCCTCTGTTAGGGTGCACTTATGAGCATTAAGCCGCCGGTAGGCAGTATTAAGCTTTCTGTGAGGGTTTTCGAAGGCAGATGGAATAAGGAAGCTCACACATCATGGGGACTTAATTAAGACATTGATTGGAGGAACCAAATTCAAGTCTGAAAAGGTAAGGAAGAACCAGGGGCCTGGGGTGTGTGGGGAGCTTGTTACAGCAAGCTGCTTAGAATGAAGACAGAGGATCCCTTGTACATGCTCATGCTACATGTAGGTAGCGAGGCAGCCCCCCCCACTCCTCCCAACTGCCTTACACACAAACACACACACACACACAGACATGCACAAACCAATTCGCCCCCAGAAAACAGGTTGTCTTATAAAGCTAACGCCAAGCCTGAGCTGGCTGCTCACCTTGAAATTTTCATAACTGGTTGGGGACAGCCCCAGCACAAGGGAGAAGATTAAGAGGCTAGAACAGAGAACGAAATGTCATGGTTCTCTTCACATTCCCCAGTCCCTTTGTTGAACTTGTTGGCCATTGGCTCTACAGGCTATAAAAACTCATTTTTGCCTCATGACAAACTTGAGTCTTTCTATCCTTGAAGAGGCTTAGAAGCAATTCCTTGGCTTTAAAGGCAGGACAGTGCCTAATCTTCCCAACATACCTCAAGTTTCCCCTTTAGCCAAGGGGGAGACCTGAGGACTCCCCCTTGAAGTAGGTATTATCATAAGATCATATATTTAAAGGAAGCCACACCAGGCCTCAGCTGTACCAGCTGCCCATGAATGCTTTCTGCAATTTCAAATGTCATAGCTATTGCCACAATGCTTCACACTGTGCTGAAAACCAAGAGGGCCTCACAGCCCTGCCTATCTTATAACCAGGGGTGTCATGGCACTGTTCCTTGACATGATCTGGGCATGTCACAACACACAAATTACTCAGAAGCTGTACCAGTGCCACTTCTGAAAATCCCTAGTTGCTTAACCCAAGAACAGCCTGCATGGGCTAAGCCCCAATCCCAAGCCACCCAGTATAAGAAACTTCAATTCCCCTAAAGGAAGAAATTCATTATCACCTGACTGCAAATAGTGTCTATAAGCCCTCTGAAAAACCTGCAACAACTTGTGGCCTGTATTTCTTTTTCTGAAGCTCACATTCTCCTATCCAGCCCTATAATTCTCTACAGAAACTCAACATTACACTTAACGCGCGCCTCCTGTTCCTTCCAAGGGAATTTGGCTATTCCAAAATCCCTCTGCAACATACATTGGGCTCCCCTCAATAAAGCTTATGGAACCTAGAAGCCCAAAATGTTATAGAAAATGCATTTCCTGACCAAGAATATATTTATCCTAAGTAGTAATACCTTCTTAATTTTCTCTCTGCTTCACACTCTTAATGACTTCCCTAATTGAGTTTTGAAAATATGTTAAATTACAGCTAATAAGATGCAGTCTCTACCTTCGCTAGGCTCATATACTACATGTTAGTGAAGAGACACAAACTATAGCAAAGTGTAAGTGGCATAAAAAGGTGGAAAATGTGGAAGACAAAGAACGAGGATATTTTTTATATCTGAAAATCATTAATGTAATATACTATATCAACAGAATTAAAAAAATAAACACCATGGCCAGGCATAGTGGTTCACACCTATAATCCAGGCATTCTGGGAGGCCAAGGTGGGTAGATTGCCTGAGCTCAGAGGTTTGAGACCATCCTGAGCCAGAGTGAGACCCCATCTCTACCAAAAAAATCTGGGCATTATGGCAGATACCTGTAGTCCTAGCTACTTGGGAGGCTAAGGGCAAGAGAATCGCTAAAGGAAGAAAAGAAAAAAAATGAAAATTAAAAAAAAAAACTTCAAACTAAGACGACTGAAAGCCAGTTGAAAGCAAAATTCAAAAATAAAATTAAAAAAATAATTAATAAAAAAATAAAGATAATCACCACATGATTATCTCAAATAGATGCAGAAAAAGCATTTGACAAAATCCAACACTCTTTAATGATTAAAAAAAAAATAAAACCTCAACAAATTAGGAATAAAAGGGAACTTCCTTAATATGATAAAGGGCATCTCAGTGGGCTGGATGACAGGCAAGGAGGGGGACCCCCAACCCCCACCAGAGGCTCCAGTAGCCAAAAAGGCTGGACAACTGCCGAGGAGACACCTGTGCCTTGGTGTCTCCTTCACTTTACACTTAGGACTAAATGTGGAACCCCCATTTCCTATGCCTACGTCAATTTCTTGTGAACTTTCTAGACCTCAGTCCCATGAATGGACTGTATCCATTCATTGGTACATTCATTCACCTTGCCCCTGGCAGAAAAGACATATTCATTCGTTTCCTGGCCAAGGAACCCATACACCTATATATACCCTGAGACTAAAGGCCTAAAGGAGGAGATGGGGAAAGACTGGGAGAGAAACGGAGAGAGCTTCTCTCTCCCCACTTGAATTCTCTCCCTCTACCAGGAG